>PVIH01018700.1:0-37651 GCA_004025045.1 Sigmodon hispidus
AAAAAAAATTCAGAGGGAAAGATGAACACAAAGAAAATATAGGTGTAGCAATCTTATTTGTATTTCTTCCCTTGATAAGCCATGCCTATCATTCTTATCCTCTGTATAGTTATTGTTAACTCTTCCACATTTTAAATTCTTTTTACTGTGTTTTTTTTTGATAAATACAAAATAAAGAAGGAAGAAAAAAAAAGAAAAACCTTCAATAAGTATATACAGGAATGGAAAAAAAATTCAGAGGGAAAGCTGTACACAAAGAAAATATATGTGTAGTAATCTTATTTGCATTTCCACCCTTGATAAGCCATGCTTATGATTATTATCCTCTGGATAGTTATTGTTAACTCTTCGACATTTTTTTTAAAAAAATTCTTTTTACTGTTTTTTTTTGATAAATACAAAATAAAGAAAAAAAAGAAAAGAAAAAAAAAGAAAAACTAAATTCAAAATCTTTGCCTTTCTTAGTGAACTTTAGCTTTCCAAACCATTTCATAAACAAAGAAGCATTGCAACTCTCCTTCTATAGTTTTTTTTTTTTGTTGTTGTTTTTTTTTTATTCTGGAACAGTAATGCTTTAATGAGGATAGGCTTCTGTGCATAAGTAAAGGATTATGTCAATTGCAATTTATCCACTACTACTCAAAGTGCTGTTGATATTTATTTTGGTCTATTCTTGTCATCCATTTTTGATCAATGTCTTTCTTTGATTTATTTCAACATAATATGCTCTAAAATTTAATTGTTGTTGATCCCACCTCCCCAATCAATTCTAAATAAATTTCACAATGACCTGATTAAACCAATGAAAATAAGTTCAGATAGAGTGCACTACTATAGATTATATATAATTATTAAGGTTATAATAATATCCTTTTTATACCATACTGTCTACTCTTCTCCACTGCATTATTTTATTTAAATCTGAACATCTAAATGCGCCACAGAATTGTATAATTTTGAGACTGAAACACCTTACTACTCAGTGGCTAGTAGAAAACAAAGAACACACACTCATGTTCAGTAAAACTGTGATCACATGGTCTGGGATGAAGAAAGTGCAGCACCCTTATATCTCAGCATGTTAATCCTATATATCTGGACAGAAGTTATTCCATAGAGCTTAATCAAGAAAAAAGGGTTTTTACATAGAGATAAACAAGGAGACATGGGGTATAATATACAGCTGAAAATGGAGACTGGCTTAGCTAATCTTGGTAAAAGCAATCTCTGTGGAGAAACAATCTTCGGGATACAAACATCAAAGAGTAGAAAATTATGGTGGACATTTTTTGCACACTGTTAAAATTTGTACTCATTGCAGAGGTAGGTTTTGGTATCTTTCCTAGCCTCATCAGTAGATGGCTGTGCAACGCTCATGAGGGTAAGATACTTAACATAGACATTCCTATGTCAAATAACTCAAACAATGCACATTCAATCAAGACTTCACTAACTATCAACGTAAAGAAAAACAACAGTAGAGTACACAAGCAATAAAATGAAAATTTGTGACAACAAAGGTCACTTTGGGACTTGATAGCAATTTAAAAAGTATGGCTATGTTGTTTCATGGTTACCATTATGATCAACATATGATCTTGTAGGGTTTAATCTTTTTTTCATTATTATTATTATTATTATTATTATTATTAACAAAGAAGTTACACTTTCTAACCTTGTATATCCTTATTCAAGGTCCTTACCCCATCCCACCACATCAGGTCATTCTTTCTTTTCCACATATCCCCATCCCCTCACTAGGCAGGCTGCAGGCAGTCCCATGGTCCCACTGACCCAATATTGCTTAGTTCAGTCTCCATTCCTGGCAGATCCAGTTTTCTCCCCCCTCCCTCAAGAGTGAGTCAGGTGTTCCTCTAGGGGGACTGGGACCCAAGGAGTAAGTCCAAGATGTTTCTGATCCCAAGGTGTTCAGTGGTGGTAGTTTGCAGCTTGGGCTTACTTTGCTTTTTTCTTGTTTGTTTGTTTGTTTGTTTGTTTAGAGTTCACTACTGAGTGAGTACATCCCCTGCTTATCTTTCTGAGTTTGTGATACTTCACTCAGTAGGATATTCTCCAAATCTATCCATTTGTCTGCAAATTTTAGGATATCATTTTTTCTTACTGCTGAGTAGTACTCCATTGTGTAGATGTACCACAGTTTTTAATCCATTCTTCAGTTGAGGGACATCTAGGTTGTTTCCAGGTTCTTGCTATTACAAATATGCTTCTATGAACATAGATGAGCTAATGCCCTTGGAGTGCAACTGTACATCTTTAGGGTATACACCAAGAAGTGGTATTGCTGGGTGCTTGGGGAGATTGAATCTCAATTTTCTGAGAAACTGCCATACTGCATTCCAAAGTGGCTGAACAAGCTTACACTCCCACCAACAATGGAGGAGTGTTCCCCTTGCTCCATACCCTCTCCAGCATATGCTGTCATCTGTGTCTTTTATCTCAGCTAATCTAACAGGTGTCAGGTACAGAGATTAATTGAATCACATTGTTTTTGTTATTTACAAAAGAAAAAAGGTATGCTTTCTGTTAAACTATAACATTAAGTCACTACATAAGTTTTCTGATATTCGCACTGTCCTTCAAATATTTGTTAGATTCTTTACTCATATTTTAGCATAAAATATGAATAACAACAGTATGAAAATTAATAGGTTAATGTAGTTTATTTTTTAATTGAAAATACATTCTCCTTTCATATAGTACATCCCCACTACAGTTTCCTCTCCCCCAATCCTCCCAGCTTCTCTTCACCTTCTTTTCATCCAAATCCACCTCACCTCTCTCTTTCCCTTCAGAAAAGAGTAGGCCTCCAAGAGATGACAGTCAAACAACAGAAAAGAAAATAAATCAAAACAAGGCAAAATACTTTATATCAAGCCTGGGAAAGACAACATAATCAATGGTAAGAAGTCTTAAATGTAGGCAAAAATGTCAGAGAAGCACTAGCTTCTACCATTAGGAGTTTCACAAGAACACTATGCTACCAGCAACAACATATATATAACAGACCTAGTTCAGTCAGTTGCAGGTCCCATACTTGCTATTTCAACCACTGTGAGCCATGTAAGCCTTGCTTAGGTTCATTCAGTGGGTTAAGTTCTTCTGGGGTCCTCCATTGCCTTTGATGCCTGTAAAATATCCTCCCTTCACTTCTTCTGGTTTCCCTAATCTTCAAGGTTAGCAACCTGATAGAGACCTTTAATTTAGACTCTCTGCTTAGTTTATGTGTGTGGATTTCTATCTGCTGTCAGGGAGAGCTTCTCTGATAACTGAAAAAGAAACTGATCTATGATTATAACAAAATATCAAGAATTACTTTATTGAAATATTTATTTGTATGTTTATTTATTTATTTACTTATTGATTGATTGATTGATTGATTTGTGCCAGTAATATTTGGTTCTACTCTAGGTCTCCAGGCTATCTATTCTCTAGTTTCTGACTATCCAGTGTAGGGTATGAGCTTCTCATGTTATACCTCAAGTTAAACCAAATGTTGTGCCACCAATGCCCCGAATATCTTGCAAGCAGGATAGATTGTATGTAGGTCTAGGGTTTTGAAATTGGGTTCATAGCTTGGTTAAGAACAGAGTGCCTTCTCATACCAAAGGGACTAGAACATAGAAGTGAACACTCCAAGCCTACAGCATATGAACCTCTCTGCTGTGTGAATGTTGTCCTAGACAGTGAGACCTCACTATCACTTATAGAAAGTGATGTTCTGTCAGCCTGAGCTGTTTAGAAAGCTCTACAGGAAACCCTTGTATAAAATCTCAAAGAAATAAAACCCAGTCCCACTACTGGAAGCCTTGCTTGGCTATAAAAGATGGCCTGGTTAAACTCTATCTTCCATTACTAGGTGTCATCATTAGGGTCACCTTAACACTTTTCAGGAAGTTTCTATTACACCAGATTTCCTACCCCACCTTGTAAAGTATCCCCAAATTCAAACTGTCTCTCCTTACATTCTCTTCCTCTATTCATCCCCACAATCCTTATCTTTTCTACTCCCATTCCTACCCACCACTAGTACTTCCAAGAGATTTATTCAATTCTTCCTTCCCAGATAGGTTCATGAGTCTCTCATAGAGCTCTCCTCTTTACTTAACCTATCTGTGGTTGTAGACTGTAACTTATTATTTGCTTTATGTTTAATATCAACTTGAAAATAAATACATACCATATTTATCTTTCTGGATCTGGATTACATCAACCAGGATGATTTTTCTTAGTTGTATCTATTTGCTTGCAAATTTCATGATGACATTGTTATCAGCTGAGTAATACTCCATTGTATAAGTGTAGCTCATTTTCTATATTTGTTCTTCATTTGAGAAATATTTGGTTTGTCTCTAGTTTCTGTGTATTATAAATAAAGCCACAATGAATATGGTTGTTTCCTTGTAGTAGGACAGAACATCCTTTGAATATATGACAAGAAGTCATATGGCTTGCATTTTAGATCAATTCCCAATTTTCTGAGGAACTGACATATCGATTTCCATACTGGCTATACAAGTTGGCACTCCTACTAGCAATGGAGGAGTGTTTCTCTTGTTCCATATACTTGTCAGCATGAGCTATTACTTGTGTTAATGATCTTAACTAGTCTGACAGGTGTAAGATGGAATCTCAAAGTAATTTCAATTTGCATTTTTCTAATGGCTAAGCATGTTGAACATTTAAGTGTTTCTCAGCCATTTATAATGCTATCAAAAATTTTCTAACAGTATTTTTTTAACCTAAGATGCTACTGTATATCCCATACATGTTTTCTTCATTATTAGCGCGAGATCTTTGCTAATGTATTTATTTCGATAATAAATAGACTAGGATTGGTATCTAAAGAACTATTCAATTAGCATAAAAATTTTATAGAGCAAAGAAGTAGTTTAAAAAATGTTTAACTGGCAAAAAATAAATAAAATAATAAAAAATATTAAAAAAGAATAGGTATAAACCAAATATGCAAAGGAGTGTGATCACCCTCCATTGTAAACTTGGGGAACCAAAAATGTACATTACATTTTGGGAGGTGAGACAGGGTTTCCTTTAGTAGCCCTGTCTCTCTTAGAATTCACTTTGTAGGCCAGACTGTTCACAAACTCAGCCATCTGTCCACCTATGCCTCCCAAATGCTGAGAATAAAGGTGTGTAATAATGTTATAATTTACAAAAATGCTATATGACCATTTTTTGTAAACGCCAAATAGTATTTAGTCAACTACTTGTGAGTATCTTTTGTGAAAGAATTTATGACATTCACTGGCAGCAAAGAGACAGACAGAAGCCACAAGATGCAAGAATGCAGTTCTGCACAGCACAGTTCAGTAGCTGGTCCTGTTTCAAACTATGGGTCTTTGACCCTAAGTTTTTTTCTTTAGGTGTTTCAAAATACAGAACACACTGGTGAAAACAAAGTGTATCTAAATCTCTCTGAGGAAAAATTAAGTTAAATACAGATCAGATGTAAATATATCCCAACTCCTTGTAAAGTACATGTGATACTTTCCATAAAATTCCAGAAATCTTCAGCCACACAGCCTGTGCAAACGTAACCAGTCTAAAAAGCACATACATTCCAGCAATCTGCACAGATAAACAGGTTCCACATTTCTTCTCTTGAAGGGACAACCACATGTCCTTAATATTTCATGTTTTCATAGTACATGTCTGTGAGCAGAATTATCTCTATGTCTCTCACAATATTTTATGTATGGTTCAGCTCGTTGCCATTATTCTAGTTCATTTGATGTTAGCTTCTATATTAGATTAGGTAAACAGCTGCCAAACTAAAGTTGTGAGGTGCCATGTGGAATAAGAAAAATGAATGCTGGGGGAGGACTCTCCACCCTCTTACTCCCTCTGGACACAGGTCACTAGGTCTGGACTGACACAATGAATAAATGAAAAAAAGAAAAATTAAATGACAGAAACTTTACAAAGGCACAAAATTCTGGGCCGAACTCTCAGTCCAGTCAAAGAGAATGAGGAGGGATTATATAAGCAAAGGGGTCAAGATCATGATGGGGGAACCCACAGAGACAGTTGAGCTACTGGGAGCTCATGGGCTCTGGACTGACAATTGGAAACCTGCATGGGACTGAGCTAGTCACTCTGAATGTAGATGACAGTGTGTGGATGGGCAGATTATGGGGCCTCTGGCAGTGGGACCAGGATTTGTCTCTAGTGCATGAACTGGCTTTTTGGAAGCCATTCCCTATAGAGGGATACCTTGCTCATCCTTCATATGGGGGATGTGTTTAGTCCTGCCACAACTTGATATGCAAGCTATATTGACTCCCTGTGGGAGTCCTTACCCTCTCTGAGAAGTGGGTGAGGGGTGGGGTGTGAAGCAGCTGGGCCTGGCATGTTTCTTTTGAAAACTCAAAGCTCATCTCCCAGTGAAGCATATCCTCTAAGAAATATATACCTACTCAAACAAGGCCATTCCTCCCAATATTTCCCAAACAGTTCCACTAGCTAGGGACCAAACATTCAAATACCTGAGCATATGGGGACCATTTCAAGCCATAACTGTTAATGCTAGTTGTTTTACATACATGAGCCGAAGCCATAGTGAGTTTCTAGCAATTTGAGAATTTAAGCTCATATTATTGAAGAAATATTCATAACAGCTGTATCATTATACTTTCCTCACAATATACTACTAATTGACTATGCATATGTTACTATTGAGAGCATCATGGGTAATTACAAAGAGAAGTATTAAATGATATCTCCTGTGAAAAATCTAGAGTGCTAATAAAGAAATTTACATTTACAGAAAACAGTATTTCTTGAAACCTGTTATTGCTTATATATTGTTATAAATTTCATATCAATTGACTTTTATCAGTGGAAGAATAATTGACATTGTTTGTGTTAACATAACTTTTATAATAAGAGCTTATAAACCATATAGGTATAATTATTCAACCATAAATGACTCAGAATTTATACACATAATATGATGTCTTTGTTGGTATATTTTACCTGTGGAGATTTTTGTAAAGCACGTGTGTTTATAAATGCAATTTTAGAGATAATAATTAACATGGGAACAACTTAATATTAACAAACATCCATGAATATGTTTTGTTTTGTGGGATAATACTGTGTCCACCTGCTGGTTTCTGAAGATGTATGATATTTGCCACTTACATCATATACTAGCATTTTATCAACACTTTGAAAAGAACCCACATATACAATGAACATTCCAACATTCTTTAACATTTCCTATTATTGACGTAGATCTTCAATTCTGGGTCACCATCCACTTATTTACTGTTTCTCTATGCTTCATAGATAATATTTCTGAAAAACCCACCTGTCCTCATTAGGCTTCCTGCAATGAATACTTTAGCATATTGCAGTTTAACTTCTAAGGACAAAGTATCACAGGAGAGTTCTCCCCAAGGACATTGTTGAACCCCGATAATGATACATTTTTCAGATCCTCTGATACTTTTTGTTTACTTCCCTCTATAAGTTTCTATCTACCATATCTTGTTTTAAAGATCTCATCTATAACTACTATGACTTCATATTTTTATCTCTATTGTGAGTCGTTGACATCCCCCATTTAAAGAACTTATAGTCTTTAAAATTTTCTTCTAGAATCACTTTTCTTGCCATTTTTCCACTGGGTAATCTCAGCATTGAATACAATTACCATTGCCATATTGAGAGCCCTTAAAAGACAATTTTAATGCAGATAGTATTCCTGAGTACTCCACAAGAACACACAAATGTCTATTAAAATTCTATGTTTACATTTCTTACAGGTGCTTCAAATATAAAATATTCACTGAAGTTTGTCATTTCCACATGAAATTTTGCTACGTGTTCTTGGTTCCCTTAAATATTTAATACAATTGATATAAATTAGGTATACAACGCAAAAGACAGGATACAAAATAATCCAGTTAACAATGAGGTTTTTTTTGTACTTTCTCCATGGAATGTCTAATTTTATCCATTTCTATTCCACAAACTAAAAGTAAGAGGGCTTAGATTTTTTTTGTTTAGTTTAAAAAATCCCTTACCTGTGTTCTAGAATTTTAGTTTGCTTCTCTCCAACATATGTTTACACAGATGGTACGGTATCAATTCAAAAACAAGTATGAATGTGTGAATCCTTAAAATCATTCTGTAGTCTCTATTTTTACATTTTAGAGATACTTTGGGGTGTGGATATTTTTCAGTTGTTTTAAATATGAGTAATTTTTGAGAAATTCATATAACATATTTTTCATCATATCCACTGCATTCCTCCTGCTAATTTATCCCAGATAAATCATCTTCCCTGAACACTTCTCTATTTCAAATACTCTATTTTTAATAATCCACTGAGTCTAATTTGTGGTGCCTATGCATTCGTGGTTACAGAGCCATCCACTTAACCCTCTAGGGACCACATCATTAAAACATATTGACTCTTCCTCTTTCAGAGGCAACCAAGAATCAATAAATCTCCAGCTAATGATGGGGACTGGTGACTGGTTCAACATCAATGTAAGAACATTGAATGTCTTGACTTTATGTAGGCCTTGTGTAGGTACCCACTGCTGCTATGCATTTGTGAGTTCAGCTGTTCTGTTATGTTCAGAAAACACAGTTGTTCTGTGTCTTTTTTTCTTCTTTATTTATTTTGTATTTATCAAAAAAAACAGTAAAATGAATTTAAAATGCTGAAAAGTTAACAATAACTATAAAGAAGATAAAAATCATAAGCATGACTTATCAAGGGTGATAATGCAAATAAGATTGCTACACATATATCTACATATATTTACTTTGTGTTCAGCTTTCCCTCTGAATTTTTTTTTCCATCCTTGTATATCCTTATTCAAGGTCCATTCCCCCTCCCACCACATCAGGTCATTTTTCTTCTCCGCAACTCCCCATCCCCTCCCTGGGCAGGGAGCAGACAGTCCTATGGTCCCACTAACCCAATAATGCTTGGATCAGTCTTCACTCCTGGCCAAATCCAGTTTTGTCCCCCCTCGCTCCAGAGTGAGTCAGGTGTTCCTATAGTTGGAGTGGGGTGTTCTGTGTCTTAATATATTTCTACTCTCTCTTATAGTATGGTTTCTGAATAATTAAAGAAGAGGGTGTCATGCAGTTGTATCAATTATGCCAGAATATTCTATTAACACTTACTCTTTACACCTTTACCAGTTGTGAGTTTCTGTTTTTAACACAGTACAGTTTACACCACCTCTGATGAAGACTGAAAATTGTAGTAATCTATAGATATGGAGATACAAATTTAGAAAGCGCATTCATTTTATGTGATTTAGTAAGATAATAGTAGTAGGTTAACTCCTGTAAGGTACTCAGCCATAGATTCTTTATTTCTCTTTGTTTTCTTTTCATTCCTTTACGTTGCTATTCAATCATTATTTTTCTTCACTTTTTTCTTTTCTTCTTCTTCATATATATTATTCATATGTAAAATATATAATTGTATTTATGAATATACACATATATATTGAGAGAGAGAGAGATATCTTTCTACATAGACTTGGCTGTCTGGAACTCATTATATAGATTACAACAGCCTCAAACCCACAAACATCTGTCAGCTGTTGCCTTAATTTATAAGATCTTGTGCCACTATGCCCAGCACTCAAATATAGATTCTTGATTAGATTTCCAGTACTATGCATGTGTTTTTCTCTTATAGATGTGACATCTATATATGAACAGAAAATATGAAAGTATTTGCTCATCCTCATATTTGTGTTACTATTACACTTATTGCCATATCTTGCCATGTTGGCCATTATTATAGATCAAATGTTTCAAAACTCTATGAAAATACTGCCATTTTTTCCACCAACAGTCTACATAGTCCTCTTTCTTATATTGTGAATGCAAGCCAACAAGAATAAAGCTTTCTGGAAAATACTATCTTGATTTTTCTAAAGACTGTGGCCAAATTATGGGTTGCATTTAGTAATAAAGTTTTATCATCAACTGGTTGCAATCAAGATTAAAGGTTGAATTCTTTGAGGAGTCTCAATGACACCTCTGACTAATAACTAGTGAGAAGTTATCTGACATCCGGCACTGGACTTTACTACTTTACAACCTATGTCTTGCAGAGAATTCTTATATAAGGTAGCTTGACTTAAGCTAATTATGTTAATATATAAGTATAATATATAAATACTAATTTTATATATTATATACTAATATATATGTATGTATGTCTTATAAGTTAATATATTTTAATATGGCTTTTTAAAACATCCTCAATATCGATTATTCTGGCTCCTGTACTCTCCTGTGTCCTATTGCTCCATGCCTTTCCTCATGTAAACACTCAACTCTATAACAGTAGTAAACTTTCCTCAAAAACATTATTATTTGAAATATGCTGTCTTTGACACTATGCAATTATGTTAGCTTTTATTATGTTATAAAGCTATTTTCTATTTTTAAAGCCATACCTCTATAATGGCTGCTTACAGCATACAGACTTTTATACTGAAAATAATATTAAACACATGAAAACTTGTTCTTAATGGTAAATTATTGATATAGTACCAGTTTTAGTTTATGGAACATATTACATGGTAGATAATTTATATAGAGATTCAGTGTTTTAAAATATATAAACTTATACTCAGATTTGTAGTCTGAAGATTTCTGTTCAATCCCATTGGTATGGACAAGGCTCTCCCACATGCAATCCTGCAGCTGCTTATAAAATACACAGAAGCTTATATTAATTACAAATTTTTCGTCTAATGGATCAGGTTCATTATCAACTAGCTCTTAAAGCATAACTCAACCCATTTCTATTAATCTATATCTTACCACATGGCTAGTGGCTTACTGTTAGTTTCACTCCTTGCTTTTTGGCCAGCTTGATTGTGTCTCCTTGACTCTGCCCTCCTCCTTTATCTATGCTTGAATCTATAGCCTGTCTCTAAACTGCCTAGCCATAGGCCACACAGACTTTTCATTAACAAATGGCCATAAAGCATATTCACAGTGTACAGAAAAACATCCCACATCACAGACTGATTTTTAAATCAGCAGAACATGGAGTCCTGTTCCATTTAAAACAATCTATTTACAAGTGGGGCTTTTTGCAAGTCTGTATGTAATCCTTACTACTTGAAAGGCTGAGACATGACTATCATAGGTTTAATGTCAGCCTGGAAAAAAAAAGACTTTAGCCAGATTCAGCAATTTAATAAAATCTGTCTGAAAATGAAAAGTAAAATGGGTTGAGAATGTAACTGAGTTAAACAATTTTTTTCCTAGTTAATGGGCATGAATACCTAGATTGGAGCCCATAGGTAACAAAAATGAATAATTGAATAAATACAAGATGTCTAGAAGGTCAATTTAGCAAATTCCACTTTTTCTTTTAAAATATTTTTTATAATTTGTTGTTTAATTGATTTTTCTAAAATGTTAATAGATATTTAGGTTACCTCCACATCTTATTAGTTCATGAACTTACTACATTTTTCTACCTTCTTTATTTCATCTTAAACTGTGTATCAAGTAGTTCCACTCATGGACACATCAATTTGTATATTTTGTCCACTTAACCCAGGCTGACATTCGCCTTTACCATACCAGAATGCTTACCTGGACCATTTCAGCCAGAATGTTCCCAAAAAGGGAGAGTTGAGATCCTTATGGTAACAGCTCAGACTTACAGATTCATCTTATATAGAGTCTGAAGTCTGAGTGCTTAAAGAATCGAGCTCAAGGTTAAGGTTATGGGATAGATTATACTAGTCAGGGTATGTTCAATCTCTTGTATAAAAACAGTAAACTTGTATGTGTTTCTACATGATATTGGTGAGTTCAATTTGTCAAACCTAATGAAGAGTATACTGTACTAGTTCATAACTAAGATTCCCTTTGGGATTCTTTTCCATTTCTATGACTCTTCCCCAAAAAATGGCACTTCATACATTCATGTTTAATGCATCCCTAAGGTATATAATTCAGAATAGATTTATAGCAGAATTGAAAAAATTTATTGGCTGAATACAAACAAAATTTTATAAAATGAATGAGGGTATTTTAAAACGTGAATACTATTCAGGAAATATTTAGAATAAAAATGCAGCAAATTTCAAATTGATTTATTATTTTTAAATATTTAGAAATAAAGTGAAATACAACTACAATAAATTTATTTTCATTTCAGTTGTATAAAATTTTTCACTATATCAATATCTAATTAGAATACTAGATAACTACATATAAAAATATATAATCTACCCCAATATAATTTTGTTTGAAAGAGAAAATATGCTAAGAAAAGATATTTGACTTAGAAAAATCTACTAAATTAGATAGTGTTTATATATTTATACATATATGCATATATGTGTGTGTATGCATGCATGTATATGTGTTCATCCTAGTAAAGAACAAAAATATTTTAGTATGAGCATTAATTTAAATGACTATGTTCAAGTAGACTTTTGATCAATAAAATTTTAACTGCAAAATAAGTTTTACAATTTAAAATTAGAACTAAAACATTAGTATGAAGTTTTGTGGGGCTATGTAAGCCTTTTATAAACATGACTGATATAGTACTTAACAAAATTTGTATGGAATATTAATGGCATATTGCCCTTAACTTATCCTTTGCTGGTTGCATGTAGATGACTGAATTTCAAAGGAAAATAGGCCAAAATGATTTTGTGAGTAATGTTATTGAGATAGTTTTAAAAAGCAGTTGATTCATTTTCTCTTTATTCTTTTATTTTTAGTTGTAGATTAGAATATAGTGAGCAATAGTTAATAATATTTGCAATAAATCTGTTAGAAATGATATTATTAGTCAAAAATGCAATTATCTCTTTCATAGAAATTTTCTTGGTGAATATGTTGATTTTATTGTGCTGAGAATTATAATTTTAGTTTAAATGCTGTTATTCTCAGTGAACCAATGCATTCAACAGTATCATGTTGTCATTTTAAAAAATAATTATGTGACCAATTTGGAACCACTGAGAGCTACTGTGACAGTTTCTAGTATTTTCTACTAAGTAATATACTATTACAATTCTTATATCATCCTCATTCATTTCAAGAGTGTAAGAGAAGATAATGTAAAATAAGAGAATAATATGAAAAAGGAATAATGTGATAGAATTTAGCTTATAGTTCCTTTATACAATTTGCTGAGAAAAACCAGGAACCCTCCCCCTTTTATTTTACTTTATTTTTTGGAGTCCAGTTTTCTGTTTCAAACTGTGTAGAAATTCTCATTCTTACAGCTGCCTTCCTTATGACAGGTTCTCTTTGATCCAGAGAAAAGCAATACAGAAGAGGAAACCTAGTAAATACAAATGCAGGCTCTGCAATACATGTGTCCAGGATAAAGTCTACCTCCATTATTTAAAACACTGGCACTATTTGAGCCATCTACCTTCAGAACCATATATGACTTCTAGAATTGTTATAAAATTCAAAGTGCAAAAATAGAGCCTTAAAGCAAGTTTTCAGTAAAGCATAACAACAATTTCTATTGATTTGCATTGTGACATTTCATTAACATCTTATAACCAATCCTGCAAAATACTTTAATCCTCATGTTATGAATAAGGCAGTTAAAACTGTGATTGAATAGTATTCCCATGGATATACAGACATAAAATAATGATTGTGGGTTAAAACAAATTCCTTCCTCTCCAAATATTCCTCATATTCTCTCATTATTATATGAGGTAAAATAAGATATTTGGTGATTGGCCACCACCATTTCTTCATTGCTGCATTGTCTCTAATCTAAATTAAGAGCTTGAGAGATACATAGAATAAAAATTTCCTCAAATGTGGCCAAGGGTAAGATCTATAAATAAAGAATTTATAATTTTCCATTATATGTTGTAGCAGTACTACAATTAAAAAATGCAAGGAATGAATAAAAGTATCTGGGAGCAATGCTATCACTCCTATAATAATTATAAGTAGTTGTTGCATTGCAATATTAGATATATCCAAGCTAGGTATTAGAGAACACTAATATCAGCCCTGGGAAGTTAAAATATGAGGATCACCACGTTCCAGGCATGCTTAGCCTGCATAGCAAAAAATTCCAGAGGCATCCATATAACAATGTAACAAGTGGCTGGTTGAAGAAAGTGAAAGCGTGTATCTATCATAAAGATGTCTCACACTTAAAAGCAGATGTTTGGATTTTCATATTGCTTCTTTACATTTATTTTCCATGTGTTTTTAATCTTTAACTTTGGCTCTTATGTTCAGCAAACTGAATTTCAATATTTACTACTAAATTAGGAATTTATAGGCTCTTCATAGAATTGAAGTGGAGTAAATTTAAAGACTTGGATTTGATGCCAAGTAGATTCTTCCTGGTATTTTATCTCTGGGTCCAGAATCTGGTTGGAAACCACATATACATAAACATAAATATTATCATTAAATAGAATCTGTAAACATCAGAGGAATGGGAAACAGTAAAAATGTCTATATGTCTATAATAGAAGAAAAGTAACCTGAGGATATTCTACTACCATCCACTGGATTAATCTTTTACTCATGATAAAATTTATTAAGCAAAACAAATTAAAGAATAGAAGTTTATTAGACATCACATAATCAAAGAAAGGGAAATAGATGGGTATAAGCAACATTTTTTCCAACTACACATGAATCAAAAGAAATGAGAGTCATTCAGTAGAAGAGTGTTATGGAGCATAGGGGAATCCATTTTTGTGTAAGCATTCTCAGATTCTGTTCTACTATCTTAACCATTTCAAAAAAAGCAGTATTTTTTTAAGATACTAACATATCTTATATTGAGGAATATGCAACATATTTCTGGGAACTTACCTGATATTCTCTAGATTATTTTATTATTTCTATCTCTGTCTCATTTCTACTCTTATGTTTTTATTTCACCCACACTCTCCTTGGAAATAACAAAAATATTAGATATTAGTGTTATTGTTTATAATATATATATTTTAAATTTACTATGCTTATATACCCAACATCTTTGAACTTAGCCATTTTGACGGGTGTCAGTGTTTAATAAATATGCTGTAAGCAGTTGTTATGAGTCAGCTCAGGTTTAATCAGACACTAGCAAATAATTTTAAAACCTATAGACTGGTGCATTTTATTGTTTGAGAATGAAAGAGGTGGAATGTTAATAAAGGAGAAAAAACTAGGGGAACTGGACTAAAATTCCTCCCTATCATGTTACTACCTGCTTAACCCCTTGCATGTGATTTACAGTCTTGGCACATTAGATTTCTCTTGGGAAATGCTACAAAAAAGATGACAACTCATTAACTGCAATGGTTCAAAACCATTAATTATTAATATATTTTTTCAATTATGTATATATTCATAGGTTGGTGACAAGATATATATGTTTGTAGGAAGTAAAAACATAATGACATTTTGAAATGAAAATGTGGATTGGCACTTTTACATTTTCATGACAAGCACTAAAGGTATTAATTTACTTAGTTGTCTGTTCCTATGGAAACAAATTCAATGGACCACAGGAAGGAAAGCTCCTCACATCTACATTTAACTTTCTTAAAATTGTAACTATTTTTGCTGTGGAGTAATGCTACACACATCTTTCACCTCAGCACTTAGGATCTCATGCCTTTGATCGCAGTACTTTTGCTCATATAAATTAGTATGTGTAATATCAGACATAAAAAAGGAAAGGGGTAAAAATTATATGATCATATCAATATATGTTAAAGGCCTTGGAAATTGTCTTAATCCTTTTTATTGTAGAAGATTTCTGGACCCGTTTTGGCCAGAAGTTTGGGCCTGGCCCGAGGCGGCTTTTATCCCCCAAATAAATGAATCAGACACATATTAATTTCACATTGTTTGGCCTATGTCTCAAGCACATTGCTAGCTAGCTCTTTCATCTTAATTCAACCCATTTCTAGTAATCTACCTGCCACGTGTCATAGCCCCTGGCTCACCTGGATTCCTTACGTGGCTTTTCTTGGGGGGTCGGATGGAGACTGACTAACTCTGCCCTCCTTCTACCAGTCTCTCTTCTGATCCTCCACCTACTTCTAGGGTGCTCCACATAGGCCAAACCAGTTACTTTATTTACAGCATACAGAGAACATGTCCACTACACCTTTTAAATTAAAATTCATTACAAACTAAGATTAAAAGACATATTATTTCCCCAGGTACACACCCCTTTCCTCTACATGAATACATACATATATTTTTTTATGTGTGATATCTTTTATACTTTACTCTCTTTCTGCGCTCGTGCACACACACACACACACACACACACACACACACACACTGAAAAACTATCTATCATGGAAAAAGGGACTATTTAGTGTGAGGAAAGGAACCAAGCATAGAAAGGAAAAGGAACAGAGGATTATCAGAGGATTAAAAAACCAAAGTCTAATAACATATTTTATAACTCATTTCTTCATCATAAATAAGAATTAATTAAAAAATAAAATATCAGAGTTAAAATTTATATTCAAAATTTCATTACATGTTGTTTTATTCTATTTTCTCAAAGCTTAATTCTTGTTTGTTTTATATTTAATTGATTTATTACTTTAAAAAGAGAGTGCAGATGGCAAACCAGCAAAATTAAGGTTAGGTTTTGTTTTTCTAGCAATCTAGGATTCCTATATCATAGGAATATATTTCTATGATTTCTTTGAAAATAAATATTCAAACATTTAATGAAAACAAGAAAATGTGGATTGAATGTTGAGGAAAGTATTTTTTTCAATAATAAAGCATTAGAAAGCTTATATTGTGTGTACTATCACTTGCTTCTGCTTCAGCTTTGGAATTTCACAAGCCATTGCTTCAGACACTTCCTTTAGTTTTCTTTATCTCTAAGGTCAAAGTAAGAGATCAACAGCAGCTCCCTTGTTATTAAGAGCTGACAAACTTTTTTAATCCTAATTATGATTGAACCTATTTTTAAAGAGTTAAAATGCAGATTCTGAAAAAAAGTAGGTTCTTCTGGCAGTAATTGGTCAAAGGAATTTATAATATCTTTGTATCCTTTTGTATGGCATGTCCTCTGTTATTCTTCAAAATTTGTATTGTACTGGCCATGGTAGTACACACTGTAATCCTATCACTCTTGAAACAGAAACAGAAACACAGTGCACAGTGAATTTAAGGCTAGCCTGGTGCTTAGTGAAGATGTTGACTTTTAAAAACTTGATATTCCTCTAGATATGCCTTAGTCTTTTGCACTGTTTCTATTATCCTGTGTTCTTCCTCATCTCTCCTGAGATTGAAACTACTATATTTGCTTGTTTGTTTGTTTGTTTGTTTTTACTCCAGCCTGGTAACTACTTCTTCCAACATTTGTATATCTAACTTCTTTCATTTGGAAACATCAAATAGCGTATAAATTCTACTATTGAAAAAATGCAAAGTTAATCAGTTATCCTGCTGTCATAAAATAGGTTTCTCACTTGGGCTATCATATTTCAACTATAGTAATACTGTAATCCAAATTGGTCATATCCATCCATTAGGTCCTACCCCACAAACACAGTCAACTGTCTCTTCAAAAATAGGTTTCTCACTTGGGCTATCATATTTCAACTATAGTAATACTGTAATCCAAATTGGTCATATCCATCCATTAGGTCCTACCTCACAAACACAGTCAACTGTCTCTTCAGTTCTCTAATTATTTTCTATTGAAAATGATCATTTTATTGGGTAATTGCATCTTCTACTACCCTGATTTAGCAGCCTCTTTTTCCTGTCTCTATTCTTGCCCCTTCAAGTTTATAGTTTATTCTTCAGGATAATTTTCATGATTTCAAATATGGACTTACCATTTCATTTCATAAATACTAGTTATATTTTTCATATATCTATAATATCTTGCCCAACACTTAACACATACCACTGGTCCTAAATCTGTGGTGAAGGAATAAAAGGTAAGATTGTGTGATTTACTTTTCTCCTGACTGTGCCACAATTTTGAAGTTAGATTGAAGATGTGTTTGTTCTTTTGTAGACATTTGATCTTTCCCAAATGTCCTTTATCAAGAAAGGATAGATGTACTTCTGTCTATAAGGAATACTGTACTTCTAGTGACATAATTTTTAAGCTAAAGGTTTTCATGGTCATCTCATGAATCTCGCAGGTCTGAAGAATTCTGTAATTCTTTGTCTAATAAATCAGGGAAATTTATTAAAAGTTAAATATCTGTTTTTAGTTTTCAGTTTGAGATATACATTAAATATATACACATATATGTACATGAGGATTATAACCATTTTTTGTGGCATACTTCTTCATTTCACACTATTCATGATGACTATATCCCAACAGTTCTAAGAAAGAATACAAGGAGGACATGAGCAGAAAAAATACTAGTAACAAACTCTAGGTTTCTCATTTTAAGAAAGAACTAATTTATTTCAACTAAAGTATTTTCCCAAGCAGTATTTATTCTTTTCTCTACTTATTTAAGATGAAAAATAATTAAGAATTTAGGATAACATTTTTCTACTCTTACTAAAGATACTAAAGAACAAGGTTAAATATTTTCTCCTATAGGATGTGCCTTATATTTTCTGAGTGAATGTTAACTTAAACGTTTTGTTTTGTTTTGTTTCTGTAAAATGTATTTTGGTCATGTTTTCTCCTCTTTTACCTCCTCTCATCCTTCCATCTCCCTCCACACTCAAATTTACTTTCTTTATCTCTGTCTCTCAAAGCAAAATAGCAGAAAACAATTCCATCAAAACAAACAAAATCAAACAAAAAGGAAACACACACCCAATATCCAAACAACAACACAATAACAGTAAAACTTATGGGATTCATTTTGTATTAGATAGGTCATGAAGCCTGCAATATTGATTGATATAACCAATCTCACTCCATCACACACACACACACACACACACACACGCACGCACGCACACACACACACACACACACACACACACACACACTGTACCAGTAAGTATTACTTGCTAAAAGCTTCTTGGTTAAGGATAGCACCCTTGCCTTCTCAGTACTTGTAACCTGTCCAGCTGGTACATGTGTAGACACTGTGTATCCTGCTTAGGTCTCCATGATTTTTTAAGTTCATCCATCCAATTATGCCTGGAGGACTCTGACTCTTACAATCATTCTATCCCATTTATCCAATAATTCCTTGAACCCTGAGGGGAGGAGATTGATGAAGGAAAACATTCCATTGAGAGTGATTACTCTAAAGTCTCTCATTCTCTATACATTGTTCAGTTGTGAATCTCTTTGATAATCACTGCACTAAGAATCCACTCTGATGAGTATTGAGTGATGCACTGATTATAAGGTATAACAAGATAGCGTAAGGAATAATTTTATTGCTATTTTCCTTTGGGCCTTATATTCAATCAAAAGTAGTTGATTACTTCCATAATACTTGTGTTACTATTGCAGTAGTGTATTTTTTAGGAATGGCAGTATTATAGTTCTCAGGGATTGTAACTGGGTTGTACTTAGAATTATCTTTTGCCTCCAGTAGTGTGTTGAATACCTCCCGGTGACAAAATTGCTAGTCAGTAGGGATGAAGCTTCCAGTTAGTTTGAACTCCAGCTGGAATTTTTGTTTTTTATGACAGAGTAAGAGTTGGAATAGGAATCAATTCTGAACAACAAATCACCTTAGAATATCCTGTGATGTTGGGGGAGCCACTCAACAAGATATAACTCATTCCTAGCATTGGAGGTTTTACTAGGAAGCATATGATGTCTAGTTGGGGCAATGTCTCCCTCATTATATAGGTTCTCCATTTGAATTACTTTCATCTGTGTAAATATTCTAGGCAGTTTCCACAGTAGTATGTTTCTATACAGTTGTTCAAAAGGTCATTAATATTTGTTGTCCTTCCCTGTAGCCTTCCTCCTATGTCCCTTAACATTTAATTATCCTGATCTACTTTCCCTTTTATTTCTCTATAACACTATATTATATTTCACCTTGCTTGGGAGATATCCTCATCCCCCTTGTCCCTTACTAGTTACTTAGCTTTGTGATTATTCAGATTGTAGCACACATATCAAAAGCTCAAAAGCTAGCATACACATATAAGATAAAACATGCAATATCTGTCTTTTCGTGTCTGGGTTGTTTAACTCAGGATGATTGTTTCTAGCTCTATCCATTTGCCTGCAAATTTTAAAATTTTACTTTTCTCAATAGCAGAATAATATTCTATCATGTAAACATATCACATTTTCTTTTTTCCATAAGTCATTTTCTTTTCTTGTAACTTCTTTTATTTAAACATTTTCTTTTTACACACTAAATCACAGTTCAGTCTCCCTACCCTCTTCCCAGTCAACTGCTAGCATCTCCCCACCCCAGACTCCTTCTACTTCTCAGAAAGGATAAGGTCTCCCAGGGGGAATCAATAAAGTCTGGCATATCAAGCTGAGGCAGGACCAACCCTTCCTTTTAAAGTATCCCTCTATATGGAATAGGCTCTAAAAAGCCAGTTCATGCACTAGAGATAAATTCTGTTCCTACAGCCAGAGGCCCCATATATCGCCCGTGCCACACAACTGTCATCCACATTCATAGGGCATAGGTTTGGTCACATGCAGATACTCTAGCTGTTAGTCCAGAGTCAGTGAGCACCCAATACCTTGGCCAGCTGCCTTTGTAGGTTTCCCCACCATGATCTTGACTCCTATGGTCATATAATCCCTACTCCTTCTCTTTGATTGTACTAGAAACTTTACCCATTCTTATCTGTCGATCTCTGCATCTGCTTCTATCAGTTGCTGGATAAAGATTCTTTGATGACAGGGTGATCATCAATTTGATTACAAGGGAAGGCTAGTATAGGCATCCTTTTCAGTATTGCTTTGAGTCTTAGCTAGGGTCATGTATGTCAATTCTTACGTAGGTATTTCCCTAGCAACAGGTTTCTCCCCAACCCCAAAATGGCTCCCTCTATCAAGATGTCTGTTTTGTTGTTCTCCCTCTCTTTCCTTCTCCCAACTCAACCTCGAGTTCCTCAAGTTCTCTTCCTACCTCCCGTTAACTCTCCCCCAGGCTTCTAATTTGCTCAGGAGATATTATTTATTTCCACTTCCTAGGGAGCTCAGGGAGATCCATGAATGTCTATCTTTGGGTCCTGTTTGTTACCTAGTTGGTCTGTGGTTATAGATTGTAGCCTGGTTATTGTTTTCTCTGGGACTGTATTACCTAACTCAAGATTTTTTCCTAGTTCTATCCTTTTGCCTGGAAACTTCAAAAAGTCATTTATTTATTTATTTATTTATTTATTTATTTATTTATTTATTACTGATAAGTAGTACTCAACTGCATAAATGTACCATATTTTTTAATTCATTCTTCAGGTGAGTGGCATGTAGGTTGTTTCCAGGTTCTGGCTATTAAGCTCTTGTCAAGCAAAGGAAAAGGTCAATAAGACAAAATGACAGGTTATAGAATGAAAAGAGTTCTTCACCAATCACCAATCCTACAACTGACAGAGTGATGTGGGATGTCTTTGTGTATGCTGTGAATATTATTGGATAATAAAGGAATTGTTTTGGCCTATGACAGAGCATCTTAGAAGAAGATAGGAAATCCAAGCATAAATACAAGGGAAGGAGGGCAAAGTCCCAAGAGATGTGTTCCACCTACCAAGAAGTAATATGTATACAGATTAATAAAAATGGGTTGAGTGAAGATGAAAGAGCTAGCTAGCAGTAAGCCTGAGCCATAGGCTGAAAAGCAAGTGTTTATATAAATCTTTATATGAATATTTGGAACCAAGCAGGGCTGAAGGTCCAAACCTTGGGCTAGGCTAGGGACAGGAAAGAGAGATTTATTTGGATGCTGGGCTAGTAAGGGCCAAAAATTTATTACAACAGACAGAGGGCTGATCTCTAAAATATATAAAGAGCTCTAGAAATTAGAGATCAAAAAAGCAAATATTCCAATTGATATATAAGATATAATTCTAAGCAGAGATTTCTCAACAGAAGAATATCAAATGGCTAAAAGTCACTGAAAAAATTGTTCAATATTCTTAGCCACAAAGGAAATACAAATCAAAACAACTCGGAAATAACATATTCCACTTGTCAGAATGACTAAGACTGAAAACACTGATGACAGCCTATGCTGGAGAGGATGTTGAGTAAGGGTGACACTCCTCCATTGCTGGTGGGAGTGTAGGCTTGTTCAGCCACTTTGGAAATTAGTATGGTGATTTCTCAGTAAACTGGAAATATTCTACCTAATGATCCAACAATACCACTCTTGGGCATATACACAAAGGAAGCATACTCTTGCCACAAAGACTTTACTCAACAATGTTCATAGCAACATTATACATAACATACCATATTTTCATTATCCATTCATCCATCAATGGACATATAGGCTCTTTCTTATTTCTGGCTATTATAACTGGAGCAACAATGACAATGGATGAGAAAATATCTCTTTGGCAAAATGTAAAATGTATATACCCCCAAGAGAGATACAGTTTATTCTTGAGGAAATCTGATTCTCAGTCTCCTTAGAAACCTCCACAGTAATTTCCATAGTGATGTTACCAGTTTTTACTTCCATTAGAAATGAATAATTGTTCCCTTTTGCCTGTATCCTTACCAGCATGTGATACCATTTGTTTTATTGATATCAGCCATTCTGACAAAAATAAGATGAAATCACAAAGTAGTTTAAGTTTACTTTCTCTGATGCCTGAGGATGTTGAATGTTTAAGTATTTCTCAACCATTTGTTTTATCTCTTGAGAATTAATTGTTTAGTTATAGATCTCCTTTTTAATTAGATTGTTTTATTGATGTCTAGATATTTTTTTCATTATTAATATATTTTAGATAGTAAATTTGCTACCAGATTATGATTGGTAAAGTTCCTTTCTCATTCTATAAACTGCCACTTTGCCCAATGATGGTGTCTTATGGTATACAGAACCATTTAAGCCTCATGAATCATTGTACATCCTTAATGACAGGGTTATTCAGCAAGTCTTTTCTTGTGCCAATGAGTTCAAACCTATTTCCCACTTTCTCTCCTATCATATTCAGAGTATCGAGTCTACTTATTTATTTATTTATTTATTTATTTATTTATTTATTTATTTATTATGAACAAAGAAGTCACACTTTCTATCCTTGTATATCCTTATTCAAGGTCCTTTACCCCTCCCAACAGATCAGGTCATTCTCTCTTCTCCACAACTCCCCATCCCCTCCCTGGGCAAGCAGCACGCAGTCCCATGGTCCCACTTTCCCAATATTGCTTAGTTCAGCCTCCACTCCTGGCAGATCCAGTTTTCTCCCCACAAACTCAAGACTGAGTCAAGTGTTCCTCTAGGGGGAGTGGGATCCAAATAATCAGTCCAAGATGTTTCTGATCCTAAGGTCTTCAGTGGTTTTAGTTTGCAGCTTGGGCATGCTTTGCTTTTTTTGTTTTTTGTTTGTTTAGCATCCACTCATGAGTAAGTACATCTCCTGCTTATCTTTCTGGGTTTGTGATACTTTGCTCAGGAGGATATTCTCCAAATCCATCCATTCGCCTGCAAATTTTAGGATATCATTTTTTTCTTACTGCTGAGTAGTACTCCATTGTGTAGATGTACCAAAGTTTGTTAATCCATTCTTCAGTTGAGGGATATCTAGGTTGTTTCCAGGTTCTTGCTATTACAAATAATGCTGCTATGAACATAGTTGAGCTAATGCCTTTGGAGTGTGACTGTGCATCTTTAAGGGTATACACGTAGAAGTGGCATTGCTGGGTCTTTGGGAAGATTGGTTCTCAATTTTCTTGTGTTCTGGCCGGGTTTCGGTTCCGGGACCAGAGTATCCAATCTTATATTGAGGTCCTTGATCCATTTGGAGTTGACTTTTATCTAGAGAGATAATTATGTATTGTTTTTGTTCTTTTATGTGCAGCAATCCAGTTTGGCCAACAGCATTCATTGAAGTTGCTATTATTTTCTCCAGTATGTACTTTTTGGATTATTTATCAATAGTATATTATCTGTAAGTATTTTATGTAGATCTCCAATCAGATTCCATTAATCATTGTGTTTGTTTTTACACCAATACCATGCTGTTTCTATTATCACAGCTCTGGAGCTCTGAAGTACTACTTGTTATCTGGGATGGTGATACCTCAAATAGTTATTTCATTATTCAGGACTGGTTTTTTAAAAACTATCCTGAATTATTTGTTTTTCCACATTAGCTTGAGACTTCTTTTTTCTTCAATTTTTATGAAAAATTATTTTGTAATCTTGATGGAAATTCCATTGAATCTGCATATTGCTTTTGGTAGGCTGGTCTTGTAACTCTTTTCAGTCCTCCATGAACATAGGAAAATTTATTTTATCTTCTAGCAGTCTCCTTCAATTTCTGTCTTCAATATTTTAAAGTTTTCATTATACAAACCCTTCATTTGCTTCAAGTTATACCAAAATGTATTTTAGGCTATTGTGAAAGTTACTGTTTCACTGGTTTTTTCCTCAGACTGTTTTTCATTAATATAAAGAAAGGCTATTTGGTTTGTGCATTAATTTTACATCCTGCTACTTTGCTGAAAGAGTTCATTTTAGGACTTTAAATATATACATTTGTATAATCTAAAATAGATACTTTGACTCCTTCTTTTCTAATTTCTAACCCCTTGTTCTTCTTCAACTTTTGTATTGCTAATGCTAAGACTTCAAATGCTATATTGAATACTTATGCTGGTAGTGAACAGTCTTGTCTTATTATTAATTTCACTGGAAATGCTTTGAGTCTCTCTCCATTTAGTTTGATATTTCCAGTAGGCCTCCTATAACCTGCCTTTATTATGCTGAGGTATGTCTCTTGTAGTCTCTCTAGGGCTTTTATTAGGAAGATATTGGATCATGTCAAAGGTATTTTCTGCATCTAATAAGAGGACCATGTTGTTTTTATCTTTCAGTTTTTTTATATGATGGATTATGTCTATCAATGTATGTATATTGAATCTTAAAGTTAGATGTGTTTCCTGATCTAGTTTGAGAACATTTTATTGAGAATTTTTATATTTATGTTTACATGAGTTAGTGGTCTATAATTTCTTTTCTTGTTGGGTATATATTTATTAATTTTTGCTATTTTTCTTTCTGTAGTATGGTATTTCCTCCCCCCTTATAATTTATTGTTATGGGATTATTTATTCTCTGTGTCTTCTTAGGTGTAGTTAACTTCCTCTTAATACTGAAGCTTTCTTTCAAGTGACTTCTATAGACCCAGATTGATGAACAATTTTATTTTTTATGTTTTTCAATTTTTTTATATCCCAACAATAGATTCTCCTCTGTAGTTTCCTCCCGTACCCTTGCCTCCCCCCATGTCACCTTTTCCTCACCCCTATATACTCCTCCTCTGTTTCTCTTCAGAAAACAACAGGCTTCCCATGAATTTCAACCAGCCAAAGCATATCAAGTTATAGTGAGATTAGGTGCCTCCTCTCCTGTTAAGGCTGGACTAGACAACCCAGTAGGAGGAAAGGGTCCTAAAATCAGGCACCACAGTCAGAGACAGGCCCTGCTTTCACAGATAGTAGTCCAATACAAAGAACAAACTACAAACAATCACATTTGGGCAGAGGCCATAGGTCAATCTCATGTCAGTTCCCTTGTTGGCAGTCTAGTTTCTGTAAACATCTATAAGCTAAGATTAGTTGATACTGTGGATTGTCCTATGGTATTTTTTGACACTTCTAGCTCTTATAATCCTTTTTTTCTCATCTTCTGCATGATACTCCTAGCTCTCTCTAATGTTTGGCTATAGATTTCTGCATCTGATTCCATTGGTGAAGTCTCTCTGATCACAATTTTTGGACAGAGTAAAACAGAACATGATTAGGAAACATTTCATTGACTTTTTTGTTGTTGTTATCCCAATAATGTTTGGTTCAGTCCTAGATCTCTGAACTATTCAGCTTTTGGGTACTGGCCTTACAGAGAATGTTAGTAGTAGACTACCTCTCATGGTATGGTTCTCAAGCTGGACCAGTCATTGGTGGGCCACTCTCAAAATTTCTGATCAACCTTTATCTCAACACATCTTGTAGGCAAGAAAAATTATAGGTCAAAGTTTTGTGACTGGGCTAATGCAGAAACCCTTCTCTTGCAATCTTTTCTGGTTACAGGAGATGGTTGTTTCAGGTTCAATATCCTCCATTACTACAAGTTTTGGCTATGTTCACTCTCACAGATTTCTGGGAGTTTTTATTGCACTAGTTTCTAGCTTGTCCCAGAGATACAACTAGATTCTAGTAGTATCTTCCAGTATTCTCTCTCTCCATCCTCCTCCAATCTGTTCCCTTCTTTTCCCTTTTCCATCACTGCATTCATACCTTCTCCACTCTATTTCCCCTTTAGGTGAGATTCATGCATCTGCCTTTGAGCCTTGTTACTTAGCTTCCCTGGGTCTGGGGATTATCAATTCCATGGTTAATATTCACTTTACAATTAGTATGCACATTTAAGTGAGTTCATGTCATGTTTGTCTTTCTGAGTCTGGGTTACCTCACTCGGGATGATTTTTTTCTAGTTCTTTCCATTTTCTGCAAATTTCAAGATGTTATTGCTTTTTCCTGCTGCATAATACTACATTGTGTAAATGTACCACATTTTCTTTATCCATTTCTTGGTAGAGGAATATGTAGGTTGTTTCCAGTTTCAGGCTATTATGAATAAAACTGCTATGAACATAGTTGAGCAAGTATTCTCATGGTATGATGGGGTATCCATTGGTGCTGGAAGCCACAGAAATATGATGGCTAACCCATCAGAACAAAGGGACTTGGTAAAGGTAAAGCCAAAACTCAAGTTTTGCTACTAATTGTCTGATGTGTTAACTGTTTTCTGTATGAAATTTCTTGTGTGTAGTTGTAGCATTTCCATTTGTTATTTACTTGGGAAGTATTTCTGAGGAACATTTAGCAGTGTGATTGATCATTTATTGGGCACAATTTTCCCCATATACCTACTGTATGAGGATATCTTCCCCTAGCTATGTGTGAAAAACAGTCACATAGCTAAGATCTCTTTCTCACAAATTAGATCTTTGTTCCTTTTCCCACAGGAGACTCAGAGCCTGTCTTCCTGCAATTACCTTTATTAGTAGACATGTGGACATAGCCCTCTGACAAAGTATTTCATTGGAAAAATTTCACAAATATCCAAAGACATCTATGATAGATGAAACACTGGTATGACCTAAACTCACCTATCCAATAGCTAAATAAAAAGCATCAGGAGCTAACACCACTAATCTTAAATTGTTAACTCAGCATACTCACTGGACTAACTAACAGAAGATTCTAGCTTAAAGATTTAGTGTTTGTGATATAGAATAAAGGTAATCAACCCACTTCTAGTTGCAGGTGGAAGAACAAACATTTGCTATGGAGAGCTAAACCACAGTGGTCAGAGCAGCTAGAAAGTGATAGGTTCCATTCAATCTCCCCAAGGACCCAGCAATTCCACTTCTCAGTGTATACCCTAAAGACGCACAGACGAACACCAACTATGTTCATAGCAGCATTATTCGTAATAGCAAGAACCTGCAAACAACCTAGATGCCCCTCAACTGAAGAATGGATTAGCAAACTGTGGTACACCTACACAATGGAGTACTACTCAGCAGTAAGATAAAATGATATCCTAAAATTTGCAGGCAAATGGATGGATTTGGAGAATATCCTCCAGAGTGAGGTATCACAAACCCAGAAAGATAAGCAGGGGATGTACTCACTCATTAAAGGACTCTAAACAAAAAAGAAAGAAGCAAAGCATGCCCAAGCTGCAAACCACAACCACTGAACAGCTTGGTATCTGAAACACCTTGGACTGGCACCTTGGATCCCACTCCCCCTAGAGGAACACCTGACTCAGTCTGGATGTGGGGGGGGAGAAAACTGGATCTGCCAGTAGTGGAGGCTGAACTAAGCAATATTGGGACCTTGGGGCCTCCTGCCCATGCTAGGGAGGAGATGGGGAGATGTGGAGAATAGAAAATGACCTGATTTGGTGTGAGGGGGAAGGGACCTTGAAGATGGATATACATGGATAGAAAATGTGACTTCTTTATTCATAATAAAAAATAAGAAAAAAAGAAATAAGCTTTATTCTCCCTTTGTCCCACAGTCGAGGTCTAAAAATCACTTTTAACTCCCTAGAGAAATTGCTACAACAGAACTAAAGCTACACACTTTCCTCCAATGCTTATGCAAGTCACCAGAGCAACCAAGGACACTTGCCCTGCCTACCAGAAAAATGGTAGTGCAGGTACCTAATAGAAACATCACAGTGTTTTTACTTTGTTCATGTTTTTTCTTATTAATAAACTTTTAATCTTATAATGAGCCACAGATAGAAATGTAGTTGGAGTACACAATTTTCCCAGTTTAGATTACTTTGATGATATAATCTTTAGTTGACCTCACCAGACAAACTGATACTAGCCACTCCTACTTGGAGGCATGAGTGAAAACTTATACATACTGCTCTGTGTGTGTAAACCTTACCATCTCTCTCCATGACCCTGAAAAATTAAAGCCTGAAGTTGTCTTGCCAAAAATTACTGTCTGTATGAATATATAAACCTATGCCTTCACTGTTGTATTTACTGTACTAATTGGAAATGATGGACCAAAGAGAACAGTATAAGTATCTTCATTGAGATTTCCAGTAAATATTCTAGCTGTTAGAAATGTCTTTCTTGGATCCTGAGAGAAAGCCTTATTGGAGCTGGTCTCCAAAAGCTTTTCTTACTTTGGACATATGCTCAGGTATGGTATACATGGATTGTGCAGTAGATTGATTCCAAATTTTGTGAGAAATGGCCATATAAATTTACAAAGCGGTTTTACAGCTTTGCACTCCAATCAGCAATAGAGGAGTGTTTCCCTTCTTCTACATCCTCTTTTTTTTTTCTGTCTAATCAAAAAGCTTCCTATGTTTTAATTTTAACATAGCAAAATTATATATAAGATATCTAAAGTCTACTTATATTTAGCAAAATTAAGGAAAATATTTTATCATCTTATTTTTTTTTGTGCCAGTACCAAGCTGTTTTTATTTTTTTTTCCTTCTTCTACATCCTCTTGAATATGAGCTGTCACTTGTGATTTTATCTCACCTACTTTAGAATGCTATAAGAATCTATTGAAAGTGTCCTTGGCTTTACAGAAGCTTCTTAGCTTCAGGAGATCCCACTTATTGATTGTTGGTCTTAGTGTCTGTGCCACTGGTGTTATATTAAGGAAGTGGTCGCCTGTGCCAATTCATAGTAGTATGTTTCCCACTATTAGGGTGTAAGAATTGATGTGAGAATCGAGCTTTAGCAGTGTTTCTTTTACATAAGAAGGTGCCCTTATATCAGGGGCATAAATATTCAGGATTGAAATCTCCTCTTGACCAATTTTTTCTGTGATGAATATGTAGTGGTCCCTTTTAATTGCTTTTAGCGTAAAGTCTACTTTTTTAGATATTAGGATTGCAACCCCAGCTTGTTTCTTATGACCATTTGAATGGAAAATCTTTTCCCAGCCCTTTGTTTTAAGCCTGTGTCTGTCCTTGCGATTGAGGTATGTTTCTTGTAGGCAACAGAAGGATGGCTTCTGTTGTTGTATCCATCTTGTTATTGTTTGACGTTTTATAAGAGAGTTGAGTCCATTGATATTAAGGGATATTAGTGACCATTGATTGATATTTCTTGCCATTTTTGGTGGTAACTTGTTTGTATTTCCTTTCTCTGGAGTATTCTTCTGTGGCATTATTGATTGTTTGTGGTTTCATGGGTGTATCTGGGGTCCTTAGGTTGGAGTTTTCCCTCTAATACTCTCTGTAGTGCTGGATTGGTAGATAGATATTCTTTCAGTCTGACTTTGTCATGAAATATCTTGTTTACTCCATCTATGGTGGTTGATAATTTTGCAGGGTATAGTATTCTAGTTTGGCAGCCATGCTGTTTTAGTGTCTGTATAACTTCTGACCAAGCCCTTCTAGCTTTCATCGTTTCCATTGAATAGTCAGGTGTTATTCTGATGGGTCTGCCTTTATATGTAAATTGGCCCTTTTCTTTTGCAGCTCTTAAAATCACGGAGTAATTTTGATTTCTATTTTCCTAATGGCTACAGATATTCAACATGTCTTTAACTGAGTCTCACTCATTTGTGATTCTTATGCTGAGAATGCTCTGCTTATTCTCTACCTTATTTCTTATTTGGAATTTGTGGTTCTTTCTGGGCTTCCTTTTGTATTTTGTAAACCAGCCTCTGTCAGATGTGGGAAGTCTCATGACTCACTTCCCAGGAAGGCATGTAGGTTTCTTTACTGGAGGTGGTGAGATCTCTCATTCTATAGGCTGTTGTTTTGTCCTTATGATGGTGTTTTTTGCCTTACAGAAGATTTTAAGTTTCATGAGGTCCCATTTATTAATTGTCGATCTTTGTTTGTGTGTGATTAGTATTCTTTTCAGAAAGTTTTCTACTGTGCCAATGAATTCAAGGTTATGCCTCACTTTCTCTTCTGTCAGGTTCAGTTTATTTAGATTTATGTTGCAGTCTTTGATCCACATAGAATTGAGTTTTGTTCAGGATGGTAGATATGGATAGTAACAGATATAAATTTATTTGCATTTTACATGATAACTTCCAGTTATACCAGCACCATCTGCTGAAGATGCTTTTTTCCCCAGTGTTATCATTTTGAATTCCTTGTCAAAAACCAAGTGGTCATAGGTGTATGGATTCACTTCTGGATTTTTGCTTTGATTCCATTGATAATCCTGCCTGTTTTTATAAAAACACTATGGGTTTTTTATTATTGTTGTTTTGTAGTAGAGCTTGAAATCTGAGATGGTGATAACCTCCAAATGTTATTGTGTTGTACATTATTTTGTTTTTTTCATATGATGTTTAATATTGTTCTTTCAAGATTCTGGCTATGTTCTTTTAAGATTCTGGCTTTTGGAGTCTTCACTGAAAATTCAGGTATTTTTGTAAAGTCCTGACTTTATATGTTACTTGTTCCCTCTCCCCTTCCAACGTTTAATATTCTGTCTTTGTTCTCTACATTTAGTGTTCTGATGATTATATGTTATGATAAATTTATTTTCTGATGTTGTTTAATTGATGCTGTGTATCCTTGCTAATGCTTGGTATGCATATCTTGAGGAATATTTTCTTTTATAATTTTGTTTAAAATATTTTCTCTGCATTTACCTGGATTTCTTTTCCTAACTTTATACCTGTTATCCATAACTTTAATGTTCTTATAATGTTTCAGATTTCCTGATGTTCAGTTCCTGGATATTTTTAAATAAGGTTATTTTGATGGAGCTACCTATTTCTTGTATCTTTTCTTTAAGATCTGAAATTCTCTTTTCCATGTTTTTCAACTTGTTAGTAAGTAAAAGATTGTCTAAGGATTTTCTTTTAAATCCAAAATTTTTAATTTCTTATTTTATTTTAGCTTTATATTTCCTTAGTGGTTTTCCTTCTTTGGTAAGTTCTATCTCATGTCTTCGACAGTTTTACTATTTTAAAAACTCAACTGTACATTTGTGCTTTCCTAGTCTTCAGTAAGCTATTTATTTATATTATTTTTAATGTCTTTGAATATATTCATAATTCCTGTTTTGAAAGCATTGTCTCATGCTTCAGCTAGGTTACTTTTCTCAGGACCTATTGCAATAGAAATTCTGGCTTCCAAAGGTTGTATATTGTTATAGCTGTTCACATTTTTGGTTTTTGCACTGCAATATTTTATTTTGTGTTTATGATATTTGAAGCATTTCTTGGCAAATATTGTTTATCTTGTCTTTTTTGAGTGCATGCTCCGATCTTGGGTTGTTGTTGCCATTCTGGATTGTTGCCAAGTGTTTTAACTGTGGACCCCTGGTAGAGATTGTTTCTGAGTGTTGGTCAGTATTAAAAAAATTAATGGAGATGGGTTATAAGAAATAATGAATGAAGATGCAAAAGAGAACAAAGGGGATACTGAATATGTACCAGAAAGTGGAGTGGGAGGAAGTATTCCTGGGATAAAGTTACAGCAAGAGTAAAATAAGTCTGAAGAGATCAGAATAGAATACAGCAAGAAAAATAAAGCTCATACATCTGAAACCTAGCCTTGTGTGGCAACTGGGGTCACTGATAAAGTGTAGTATTGTTGATTGTTTGGAATGGATAGAGATGGGATAGAAGAAAATCTTGGATGTGGCATTGAAAAAGAACTAAAGTAAGCTCATAATATTTAACTTAGGACTCCTTTTTCTTTTTATATTTATTTTGTATAATAGGCAACTAATTGTCTTTCAAGATTTGCCACCCTTTTATAGTATAGAATTATTATTATGATCCAGCTATTAATCTATCAATGACATTTTCTAGCTCTCTTCTGCATAGATTAAGAACCAGTTCATTCTTACCAATAAAATGTGAGTGGCAGTTATTTTGTGAGAATGTCGTTACATCTTTTATTCCCATTGGATCACTCTGAAATATTTTTTAAATTCTTTTTATTATTTAAGAAGTTTTTTTCCTATACCCACCACTGCTCCTCCTTCCAGTGCTCCCCAGACTCTCCCCATGCCATTTTCTCCATCTATTCCCCCAGAGAGAGCAAGGACTCCCAAAGTGAGTTAATTCAATATGGCATATCCAGTTGAGTTAGGTCCAAGTCCTTTACCCCAGTATGAAGGCCTCAGCTCTAAGGTGTGTCAGAGTCCATTTCTTACAGAGGATCACTCTAGAATTTTGAAATACTAGAAGAATTAGCCCAACACAGAAGGAGTCAACATTTATAGAATACTTTTTAAAAGAATGGTATTCCCAAATAAAGAACAACTAAAATTTTGGAATTTATCTATTATACCAATTTAATTAACCTAAGTAAAACAAAAAAGGGCAAAAATGTACTTCAGCTAAGGGAAATGCTTGCATGTCTAATAATATAAAGAGAAGAGGTAAATATATTTAAACAGAATACAGTCATGTTCCATAGGAAATAACATATGATGAACTGTAATGTATATTTTGAAGTAATAGTAAAACCCTGAGAAAAAGAATTACATTAACTTTTAATTCTGTGTATGTACTGTGTTTGTCTTCAAAGTTTAGTATGCCTGACATATAATAGTTTATTTGTTTCTTTTAATTTCCACATTTAAATGGTTATTTGCCTTTTAGGCAGAAATTAAGTCCCATTGTGCAATGAGATTAGATCAACACTTCACAAAGATCATTTTAGTTCTTTGTAACCTTAAATGAAGTAAGCTAATAAAGCATTAAATTAGCGTGTTGTAAAACGTCCTGAAGTTTTAATATGCTTTTAAGTGGCAGCACTAAGCTTATTATCTCCAAAGCTAAAGTCAAAAATAAATGCCCTTCATTTTGCAAAATGAAAATGAGACAAGAATTTTCAGACAATTAACAATATATTTTGTGTCTGAATTATAAAGTATGGATTATCTAATAATTCCCAAATGAGTGTTTTACTTAGATATGCACTTTTTTCTCATCAGTAGCTCTAGATCAAGCCTCGTGATTTGTCTATGACATTTTCTTCAGATTGTCTCAAATATTTCTCCAGAAATAATATCCTTCTTTGCATTCATCTAACTGAAAATGTAGGAAATGATTATAATGATAGCTAGCATTTGTTTAAAGGTTCAGATTTGTAAAGGCTTTTGTACTCACATCCTCACTTGATCTTCATGCATACTGGTTAGGTTGACAAGTCATTATCCTTGTTTCCTGGGCTCCCTGGGGACTTAGTGAAACTGCCTGACTTGTTCAAGGTCATAAAGCTACAACCTCAGGCCACATTTTTTTTTTTCTATCTGGGAATACTTGTCACATGTAAGTCATATCTCAGACAATTTAAAAAGATGATTTAAGAAATAAAATCCTTTAAATAATTTAATTTAAGCTATTTCATTAGCTACAGTGCATAAAATGGAAAGCTGTTATCAAAAACATATCATACTTCACTGTTACTTATAAGTAAGTTCCTACACAATTAATATCAAGGGTATATTTTGCAACCCAGTTAAATGTTCTAAATAAGCAATGTCCAGCCATGTTTTCTGTGACAGCCACTAGCCATACTCATCAATGGTAACTGGCCAGAGAGACTAATAATTCATTTTATTTCATTCATTATTAATTTGCATTTAAATTTCAAAAGTCATAGGCGAAAGTCAATAGGTAATATTAACATTTACCAAAATGCCATTATGTTGCAAAGTTTCTAATAATTACTAAATACCTATAATTTTTCAAAATGTATACCCCTTACAAACTTGTTGGAATTGCTTTTTGTAAAGATGAGAATTCTGACTCAACAAGTTTAGTATGTTATCTGAAGGTAGAGTTAAAGGTTGAGATATGCTATTTGCAAGTAAGATTTCTAAGCATAAAATGATAGTCTCAGATTTTATCACTTTAAGTCTAAAAATATAATATGGAAACGCTTGACTACATGTTACTTCATTGAATTAAAATGTATTTCAGTATTTATGTAAAGATGTTAACGAAAATAAGATTATTATTTTATAAAAGGTAAATTGTGTCAGAAAATATCAATAAAATTATACTTCATTAAAACAAAATCCATAGTCACTTTAATGCTTGTAAATTTTAATATTTTGAATGACATACTTTTTAAAAGCACTTAAATGTTTTAAAAGTAGAATTTTAACTTTGACATTCATGTGACTGAACTAGGCACTCTGAATGTGGAAGACAGTGTGTGGCTTGGGCAGATTGTGGGGCCTCTGGCAGTGGGACCTGTATTTATCTCTAGTGCATGAACTGGCTGTTTGGAGTCCATTCCCTACAGAGGGATACCTTGCTCAGCCTTCATATGATGGATAGATTTACTCCTGTCTCATTTTGATATGCAGACTATATTGACTCCCTTTGGGAGTTCTTACCCTCTCTGAGAAGTGGGTAAGGGGAAGGGTGGGGAGAAGCTGGGGGCTAGTAGGAGGAGAAGAGGGAAGGGGAACTGTGTTTGGTATGTAAAATTACAAAATAAACTTTTAAGTAAAAAAATAGATTTCTCAGAAAAAAATTGCATATTTATTTTAAAATCAAACATGATTTCAAAGTCTGAAAATATCTATTATTGTGTTGAAAATTATCAAATTAAGGGGAAATCAAACAAGAAATAAATTAAGTAGCTAAAATAATTAAATTTTTAAATGTTTGGTCCTAGAAATGCATATGTTATATGTTTTTATTCCAGTAAAAATACTTTTTACTAAAGTCAACAATTTAAATTATATTGTGATCTATTCAATTTAGGAATGCAATTTCCCATTAAAAGAGAATTTATATAAAAATTTTGAAATTTTTTATTTTATGATATTAAAATGCATCTTTTATTTTTAATAACTTTTATATTTTTACATACCAAGCACAGTCTCCCCACCTTCCTCTCATCTTGTTACCTCCTCTGGCCTCCTTTCTACCCCCCCCATCCACTACTTAGAAAGGATAAGGCCCCCCATGGCAGTCAACAAAGCATAGCATATCAAGTTGAGGCAGGGCTGAGCAAGTCATCCCAATTTAAAGTATAGGTTCTATAAAGTCAGCTCATGAGCCAGGGATAGATCATTGTTAGGCACCTCAAACAGAACAAAGATACACAACTATCACCCACATAAAGAGAGCTTAGGTTAGTCCCCTGTAAGCTCCCTACCCTGGAGTCTAGAATTCCTGAGCTCTCAAGAGCTCCAGTTAGCTGTCTCTGTGGGTTTCTCTGTCATGATAAAAATTCTCTATTTAGAAGTGTACTTCATCTTTAAATAATTGTTTGATATTTTTATGTTTAATTTCTTGAGTTCTTTATATATGTTTTATACATATACATATGCATATACTTACACATATACATATTATTTTGGAGATGGTGTATGGCCAGAGCAGAAACTCAGAGCTGAAGGCTTACAAGCAGCAAGCAGAAAGAGTGCATTGGAAATAGGGCATAGCTTTAAATCACAAAGCCCTACCTTAGTGATATAATTCTTCCAGCAAGGTCACACACATTAAATATATGTAAACAGTATCACCAACCTGAGAACATGTATTCAGATGTCTGTATACATAAAAGACATCTTAATAAAACCACCAAAGTTTCCATGCAAGTTCAGGAATAATAACTTCATTGTCTATGAACAATGTCTTTAATTGAAGACATAATACTTATGGTCTTGGAGTGGAAAATTATACAATATAATGAGACAGTAAATATTTTATTATGAAGAATGCTAAGATCAATAAGAAGCAACAGTGAAGGGTCACTTTCTAGAAGGAATGGGGTCTAACTTGACTTTGTAAATATTTTATTATGAAGAATGCTAAGATCAATAAGAAGCAACAGTGAAGGGTCACTTTCTAGAAGGAATGGGGTCTAACTTGACTTTGAATTGTAAACAGAGTTGTATGTCATAATCTTTCTGGGAGTCTAAATATTCAAATGTGCCACAGGTGAAATGAAACTGAGTTCCCATTGAAATTCTGTATGCTACAGTAAGAGCCAGAAAGTAGTCAGAGTTTTAAATCCTGTAGACACATTAAAGAGGACAGTTAGATAAGGATTAGGACACATTTTCAATGCTATAGATTGAAAGATCAAGGTGATTAGACGTGAATCTTTAAATAAAAAATATTGAGTATATTTTAAAAAGAGAGTGTTGTGAATAAAATCATGCTCTAAGATGACTTAGCTGTAACAGTATTTTTCATGACGAAATATTTAGGTATGCTGCTTAACAACCAGAAATATAGGGGGAAAATCTGCAGCTGGCACTAGACAAGAGGCTATGCTATAATTCTAACTAGACTACAACTTCTTTAAGACTAAAATTATTGTCCAGTCTCTGAATGAATGTAGCATTTTGCCCCTGAAGTTGGTCCTAAATAAGTATTAGTTGAATGAAGGCTAAATAAAATTATTTCTATACAAAATCAAACATTACATTATGCTAGAATGAAGAAATATAATATTCTGTCAGGAATTTATGATTTGTTTTTACTCAAGACCCCTTTTTATCCAAGAATTTTTTATGCAACTCTTAAGTATCTTGATATATAAAAGAATAATGAAAATCAAACTATGACTGATAACTTAACATTAGGAAATTTATTTTAAAGCAGTTCTTTTGCATATATATAAATTATCATTGATTAAATATTAAATCAAAATGTAAACTAATGTGAAAGTACTTGCTTATTTTTACAGAAAGAATTAAATCTGCTCTGAATATTGGATACAATATATTGATAAGAAAAGTGTATCTTCAATGTTTTTCAGGTTCAATTGATAATTTTTATTTTATAATCACCAATACACAGACTGTTTCCTTACATAAACACATATTAAAATGATCAAAGATTTTGACATCAATTCAGAAATTAAATTGTAGAAAATTATGTCCTATCCCCAAACTATCATGCTTTAGAGAATTTAAGACTCGTCAGAAACATATATTATAAAACTAAGGTTATAACATAGTATAAGAAAAAGAAATGCTTATTTGATACTTACTGAAAAATAATCATAGAAAATTTTATTTT
>PVIH01018701.1:0-37656 GCA_004025045.1 Sigmodon hispidus
TAAAAAAAAAAAAAAAAAAAAAAAAAAAAAATCACAACCTTAGACAATTGGAGAGAGAGAGAGAGAAACCCTGACTCAAGCTAGTGTGAAGGTCCTAGAGATTCCCTGGACTACGCTGGCTGGGGAATTCACTGTGGAGTGTTACCAGTCTGACTGACACTGCAGGTGGCTGTAAGCAACAGAACAAACTGTAGTCGCTGCTGGCCCACGTTAAAAATAGAAACTTTTCTCTTAGAAGGCAGAACTTTGAGATGGTGAGGATTATAGATATAAAGAAAAGCAGCCCTATGTGAACTGGAATCCAGGGCTAGTACCTCTTACTCACGCCCTCACCCTGCTGTGAATAGCTGGGTATGGACAATGTACAAATACAGGTACTACAAAGGCCACATTGTCCTCCCTCCAAATAGACTTCTAATAGGTTCACTTTTTCTCAGACTATATAAAAACAAACTGCAGTTTGAAGAGCTCCATTGAGAAAGTGAGGTAAGGTAGATGAGCACCATTTCTGAATGTGGAACAAGATACTCATTATGAACTTAACTAAGAGAGTATGTATCAACTAGAGATACGGAGAGAATCAGAACCTGAAGGAGGGAGGAGCACTTGGAGCCAGCAGGATTGAAAAAGCAGATGTCCAGGAAAGAATGGAAAGGCTGTACTATGCATTGCCAATGACACACTGAGATGAACTGTCACTGCTCAGTGGTTGCAGGGCCCCACAGCACGGCGCACGCCTCTCCTTGCTAGTCCAAGCACCTGGAGGAGGAGGAGACTAGACCATGGCATATTTGGGATGAAAATAAAAAGGGCAATCCTGCCAAGTCTCACCCCACCTCCACCCTCCCCACACCAACATGAATGAAATAAAGATAGCACCCAAAACAATAAGCAAGAGTAGTCTGTGTTCTGCTAGTCTTGCACTTGCTTTGGGGCCTGTAATGAAATGTGTTACATGTGGGTTTGGGTCATGTGAGTGGTAATGGTACCAGAGGAAATGGAAAAAAAAAAAATTGCATAAAGAATGGCATCTAAAGAGTTTATGACCACGGGGGAAAATGGCTGATAACTGCAAACAATTGCTCTTGATAATCAATTATAAAGTGAAAAGGTAGACAAGAAGCCTTACAAATTATCCTTTAGATTCAAATCAGAAAGGAATATTCCACTTCTCATTTAAAATAAGGGGGAAAATGTAAAACCCAAATTATTCCTGCCTAATTCCCAATAGAGAACCCACCCAATTTTCTGTAGTTTTCCCACTGCACCTGGCAGAAACTAGCATGCCAGGCTGAACTTCCAGAGAAGTGATCAATGAATGCATTTCTGTTCATCAGCCAATATAGGATGTGGTCAGAAATAATGCGTGCCAGAGGCACGGCTGCCTGCAAGAAGTACAGTTTGTTATATTGCTTACAATGCAGTATTTTATCCAGCCTCTTCCAGCCAAGGACCTGTAAACGGGAGTCTGTTCCAAAACCTTCCTCCTCTTCCAGTTGTCTGTGCAGTGTACTGGCACTGCTCGGCTGGGCTGTCGAGAAAACTGGTTTAGAGATGCAGCTCTTCAGTCAGTTTGCGCCAAGCTCTAACCATGTAATTTCACTCTGAGTGTCTTCCCCAATCATTAACATGGGGAAAGAAAAGGGCCACAGAGTTCTCTGCAGTGAGAGCTTACCATAACATTCCATGCTTAACGATCAGAACAAGGGCCTACTGAAATGGATTTGTTGAGATCCAGGCCCATCAATAGCCAAATATCCACATCCCCAAACCACTCTCAGAAGGAAACTCGCACCAGACGTTAGGTTCACCATTTCAGAGAAAAAGGAGACAAGCAAGCAGGCAACAGGGACTACGTCCCACAATTCGAGAAACGGTTCCTCTGACCTCTGGGGAGGATCAGAATCTAAGAACAGGTGTTGGAAAAGGCACCAAGGGAGAGGAAGGCAGGAAGAGGTGAGAAAGACAGGCCGCTGTGCAGTCTAGACTCTCCTAGTAACACTTCAAAAATTCAAACTTCATGCACAAAATCAAATGAGCAGGAGCTAATGCACCTTCCTATGCTACAAGCAAAAAAGCAGGGTTGGGGTGCAAAAGAAGATCCCTGTATTCCAAGAATACACAGAGCTCAAGTACAAAGAGGAATGTGGGGTACGATGAGATGTTATAGACACCTTCTGCCCAAAGCTACTCATGCAGGGAAGGAATCGACGCTAACAGGTGGACAGCTGAAGCCACTGTGCACTGTGAACCAGGAGGATGACCTGGAGTCCACCTTAGTAAGTGCTGCAATCCACATGAGGGGTCACAAGGATGACTGCATTTACATCTGTACGACAATTTACCACTGCAGAAATGGATGCACCTGGGTGGATATCATGCATGTGATCATACTGTCGAATGGTTTGAAAGATCTGGTGGCACAGGTTCAGAAACCATACTTCACACAGCATTCAAGTCCGAGGCGAACAGTAAACTCAACCTGCTTCTACATCATTATGTTTCACTTTTCTAAATTTTGAACAGTACAAATAAAACATCAAGGACTTAAGGAGAAAAACCTCAATGTACTGGACTGTGTAAAAGAAAGCTCATGGTACATACAGCTCAACCTTCTCCTCCCTAAGAAATGTGAACTATCACGGCATCTAAGTTGTTGCAAATGCAAATGCCGCCTTTTACCAGCACTGACAGTGTAGTGACAGTGGTGATGGTGATGATGATGGAGATAAGTCTTCCCAAAACACATGAGTATTCACTAAAGATCACAGCAGCTACAAAGGCGAGAGCAGCCACTGTACACTTACCGGAGACCGGGTCTGAGGCTGTGAATTCATTGTCTGAGGGGCTTGAGGGTAGACCAATGTGGTTGGACCTGCATTCTGTCCAGAGGGATAAGGGGTCTGTCAGAGAACGGCAAAAACAACATTAAAAAAAAAAAAAAAAAAAAAAAAAAAAAAAAAAAAAAAAAAAAAAAAAAAAAAAAAAAAAAAAAAAAAAAAAAAAAAAAAAGGAAAAAAAAAGACACAGCAACTCAAATCCAACACATTTTTTTAAAGTTCATAGATGTGTTTGCATTGTGGTCTGCAGTTCTGTTTTTAAAACTTTACCTTCATCATAATGTTCAGCAACTTAGATCAATGGAGATCCAGGGTTAGTGTATATCAGCAACCCAAATCTAGGTACACATTTTTCAAACCAGAGTGCAGAGGAACAGCTGAAATGTCTCCTATTCGTGTGTGCTTTTGTAGAAGGGCTACAGATGTGAAGGCCAATGATGCTCAATGTTTCAACAGTGACTCCACCCCACAATCGGTTCCACAGCAGACACCACCTTGGGTTCTTTCTTTCCTCACTCAAATTCTACTACTAGCCACAACCTGAAGAGCAGGGCAGTGAGTTACCTGGTCATAATGATCACACACAGTCACTAATTAGATGAAAGTGAACAAGCTTATTCAAGGTTATCCTGTGTCTTACCAAAAATATCTTCATCATGGAGTACACCAAAAGGCTTGACCACATCAACTTTTTAAAAAGGTATGTGGATTTCTTATCAGTTTTGGTTAATAGAGATTAAAAGTATTTCTTCAAACATTTGAAAATACAGCATCAAAGCAAACATCTTAAATCCTAGTACTTGAGGGGTATAGGTATAACAATTGGGAATCTGGACCAGCCTGGACTAAATAGCAAACCCTGTCTCAAAGGACTTAAAATGCAGTATATAAACATATAGAAATGTTTGCCTGCTCAACCTAAGACACTTCAGAGCATGCTGTGCCCCTTAAAAGGAAGGCATGCTGGAAATAAGTTTGATAGCCATCGTGACTGACAAGTCAAAATTTTAGTAATGTCTTCAACATACTGGTCAACAAAAGCCACACATAGCCAATGGAGAAAAACACAAATAAGCATTCAGGAACAAGGCTTTTCTAGTCAGCAGTAACTACATGCATCTATCTAGACAGAGGTACTGTCAATGCCGTTTCCAACGCACCTTTCAAAACTGGATCACAGCTCCCAAACTATTATAACATTACACCAAAATTTTATTTTCCTGTAGCTTAAGCACCTGCTCTAACATACTTTAAAAAAAAAAAAAATCCAAATCCTTCTCCTTTTCATGTATTTACACTGGTACAGGCACACATACATAAACACAGTGTCTACTGCAGAAACACACACACAAACTCACAGTGCCTTGTAAAGGAACACACAACACACAGTGCCTAGCACAGAAACATACACATATAATACAAAGTGTATAGTGTAGGAACACACACAAAACACACAGTACCTAGTGTGGGAACACACACACAACTCGAAAGTACCTGGTGTAGGAACATACACAATCACCACACAGTGCCTGGTGGAGGAACACAAACTGTTCTATTACAACATAAGCTGGTGTGCCCTCAGCAACGTGCTGTTCATCAGTGGCACTGGGTAAAGAATTCTGCCAATCTCTTTCCTTGGGCAATTGTCCTGTTCTTCTCTACACAGTGTAAGAAGCAGAGGCCTCCATATCCTTTCTTACACTTAAAAAGTGATTAATGACATTTCTTAAGAGACTTCTTAACTTAATACTATGTTTTACTTAAAAAAATTATGCAAACATTTGAACAAAACATTTTTAATACTTTATTTTTCATTCGATGAATATGTGTCTGTGTGCAGTATGTGCATGTGTGAGTCTGGGACCTGCAGAATCTAGAAGAGGGTGTTGGTACCCTGGAGCTGGAGTTACAGATAGTTGTGAGCCACCCAATGTGGTCCGTGGAACTGAAAACTGGGTGCTGTGCACAAGTACGTGCTCTTAATCACTAATGTATCTTACCAGCTCAAAACATTCTTTTCTTAGTTTTAAAATTTTGTTTCTTTATTCTAGGGTGTGAGTGCTCCTCCCGCATATGTTCATGTGTCACTTCGTGCATGTGGAGGTCACAAATTGGTTCTCTCCTTTCTCCATGTACAAACTGAAAATGAAACTCCATTTTGCCATCAGGCTTGGTGGCAAAACCTTTACCAGAGAATTACTGGTGATTTTGATAATTCTCCCTTTACAATGACTTTCAAAGCCATCACAAGACTGTGGCTGGAACTCAGTGGTATAGAGAGCACTCAGAGTTACTATCTAACACAGAGATACAGACAGAGAAAGCAGCACAATGACTCAGTCCCCCAAGGATTGCACAGTACTCAGTCCCTGTGCACATGGAAAGCAAACTCAGCCTTTCCTAAGCTTTGTCTTGACAACCTACTAACAAAGTGCAAGGTGAAGAAGCCTGTAGAAGACCTTAGTCACATGTACACAGAACTTTTAAACCCATAACAACTATTTTTAAACAGTGATTTCCACAATGAATTCCATTGGAAGATGAGTCCAACAAGACTGCATATAAGTCACAAGACTTCAGACACTGACAGAACGACCTGCCACATGGAGCTAAGATGAACTGTCTCCTCTCACAATGGGACACAACAAATTCAGCTAACAAAAATGATGATATAAAACACAAAGCCTTCATTTCACATGGTATTTGCCCTAAGATTTTACACATAACTCGGAGATTAAAAAGTCTTTTCTTGTTTTAATGCAATCTGTTCTCCTTAATAATGCCATCTGGACTAAACTCAGTATTGTGCGGGCATGAGAATGTACATGCATAGGACTGAGCAGCCAGGCTGCTGACTTCTCAAGAGCTGTCGGGTAATCTTCACGACACTAACCCTCCCTGACCCCAAAATTCCATTTCTAGGAATACAGCCTACATGTAAACCGCATGCTTTCACCAACCTCAAATGGCAACATTCTACATTTCTAAAGAGATGATGATGATTACTGTTACTATTGTTTGGAGACAGGGATTCACTATGTATACCAGGATGGCCTTGAATCTACAGAGATATACCTGAGTCTGCTTCTCTGCCTCCCAAGTGCTGTAATAAAAGGTGTGTGCCACCATGCCTGTGAAGATATCTAATCTTAAAAGAATTAGGTAAATGTACATATAAATTAACAACGTGGAGTCTTGCCTATAGAAATCTATGTATGAAAAGGAAGATCTTAAGTTCTAGGCCATTCTGCAATATGGAGTGAGTTTAAGGTTAGTCTGAGCACATTCCTGGCACCCTGTATTAATTTAGAAATAAGCGGGGGGGGGGGGGGGGGGGGGGGGGGGGGGGGGGGGGGGGGGGGGGGCGACGGGCGACGGGCGACACTGGTCCTGCAGCTAATGGCAAAGGCCTCCTAGATGTATAAAGCCTTGGGTTCCATTCCAACAACACAGAAACAATCGTTTTAACTATCTTAACTATCAGAAAAGTGCATAGTATAACAGTGCTAGCTATTTCTACTGTCAGCAAAACCTGTTCAAAACTTTCCCATTTTGCAAATCAGAAAATGACCATGCTTGTTTTGGTTGTTTTATTTATTTTGTAGCTCTGGCTGTGTCCTCCAGGGAGATCCACCTGCCTCAGCCTCCCAAAAGCTGGGATTAAAGGCAGCTGGCTCTGACCATGCAATTTACATGCAAATTAAAGCCACTCAATTACAAGTACTAGCCATTCTGTTTACGTGCTATTTAACTGCTCAATTTAAATGTGAAAGTGTCACCTGCCAGCATTCCATTAAGCACAGATGTAGAAAGAAATACTAAGCTTTTCTCTACTGGTGCCAATATTCTGTCACTACAAAAGGCTGTAACTCCACTTCTACAGTTGGTTCAAGGTCAATTCCAACAAGACTGCAGAAGCAGACTCACAACTAACCTGGATTGTCTACTGTCACAATGGAAAGCAACAAATTTAGCTGACATAACACACAGCCCTTGCTGCAGCTCATGTACTGGATGGCTCAGCAGTAGCATGTCACAGAGCAGTTAGCTAAACTTTCCAGGTTGAGGAGCAGCAGCAGCAGCAGCAGCAGCAGCGGAGAAGTAAATAGCCTGCAGGACACAGATGCCTACAACAAGCGTAACAGGGCTCACTATACAGCCAGAACCTGAGAAAAAGCAGCTCACGCCTAACTTGAAAAATTGCTGAAAACTCCCCAAACCTGAATAAAGATGAGAATATTAAAAACAGAATCGAAATTCAATGGGCTGTGAAGGCAGGGGGAATGAGCTCGCACAGATTACTACACTGTGAAATGTACCAGGTAGGTAAGGGTCTGGGGCTCGAGGACTACGGAATTAGCTCAGGCCATAAAGCACCGGCCCTGAAAACAGGAGGACCTAAGCTTGCTCCCCAGAAATCAAGGGAAAATGCAGAGTGCGGTACCCTGCACTTGTCAATCCTGGGGACAACACATGGCATACAGCAACACAAAACCATCAGCATATATCAAGCAACCAACACTTACTGATCTGCCAACACCAGAGCTTGCAGATCTTTCTGTAAAGAAGACTGTGAGAAATCATTCTTAGGTCTCATTTCCCAAGGATGGAGACGAAGAATCCAGGTAGGAGACATTATTTTCTCATTTTAGAAAGCAGTATTTTTTCATTTTACATGCAAGAGGTGTCATTTGAAAACAAAACCAAAATGCCCCAAATGCCAACAAGAAACATCAGACACTTAAAAAGACTCAAAGAAAGGAAATCATCTTCACATGGCAGATGGTGGGGCAAAGTAAGTTTGGTGAGAGAAGCAGTAGCCTATCTTTCTGTTCCCCAAACTGAATTTGTCTCTGTACAGCACCTGAGTCAGCCCAAAGCTTTATTATTTGTTCTTTGAGACAGATCATTAGCTCAGCACAACGCTGAACCTTAGACTTTTTAGAACCTGTTTAATAGCAGGTATTGTTTTATTATGTGTGCCCATACGCACACCACAGCACACGAAGAGGTCAGAGGACTTGTGGCCATGAAGTCTTTCTCCCATGAGGATGCAGGATCAAATTTAGATATCGGGCTTGGCAGCAAGCTCTTTACCTATGCAGCTATCTTATTTAATAATCCAACAGGAACAGTATGTGATTTATCAATTAGGAAAGGAGTAGATATGGAACCATATCTAACTAGAGGCCTTGTTGAAATTCCTTTCAAATGTTATCCAAGTCAGATCCCACTGATGTGAAATCAATTATAAGACACACAATTAAATTTCCATTCAAGGTTAACACAAAATTCCTAAGGACTGTATTAGCTAAAAAGTGCTGAAATAGAAATAGCACCGCACAGTCTAATAATGTAATGCTGAAAAGCAGATCTCAATCTTTTAACATTCTTCTAGTGAAATGAGCGGGGCAAACCAGCATACACTTCTAAGTATTTATTTATTTTTATTTTATGTGAATTGGTGTTCCGCCTGCATGTATAACTGTGTAAGGGTGTCAGATCTTGGAATTACAGACAGTTGTTAACTGCCATGTGGATGCTGGGAATCGAACTCAGGTCCTCTGGAACCGCTGAGCCATCACTCCAGCCCCAGCATACAATTCTAATCCCACATTTTTGTGAGTTCAAGGCCAGCTTTGTCTACAGAGTAAGTTACAAGCCAGCCTGGGCTACCTAGGGATTCCTGTTTCTAAATAAAATAAATTACAATCCCTCATGAAATACAAGAACACAGCTCATTGTGTGCTGTCTTCCTATTATCATCAGCACTATGGGGTATGAGTGAGTACACCAGCATGGTGACCAATATCCCGCCTCAGTCAAGTTCTAGGCAAACACAACACTGCACTTCTTTCCTACTGAATCCAGGCATCCTTTGCCTTTAAAAATAATCTGAAACTCATGTTAATGGGGCACACATGCTGAACCTCAAAGACCACAGGCACTCAAGTACTTCAAAAAGAAGTATCAGTTATATTTCCTTATTTTCCCAGACAAACGAGCAGAGGGTAAGTGTGTGTGCTCTTGGCCTTTTCAGTGTTCTTGCCATCAAAAGCCAGAATATAAACAAGTCACAGTCATCATGACATCCAGACATACCAACAACTCAGTCACAGCAAATGGGCGCAAACACTCCTCGTGGAGAAGTGCATGCTAACCATAATATGAGCACTGCTACCAGCAAGGGTATCCAACAAATACATTAAGAGGATTTCCTATAACAAGAAAAACAACAACTGCATCAATGTTGGTACTAAAAGGGTCTATTTGAAGAGAAAACAAAATAAGATAGTACCTAATTGCTTTCTAAGATTAAGAGAATTATCTTCCATTCCTATTTTGTATTTAAATACCAAAGCTCCCATCATAAGGCTAAAAATAGAGCAAAAGCACCAGAGGAGGAGAATATAATGCCATTTATAAAGGAAAGCACTCAATACTGGGTACTCCGTTGTCATTTTCATCTTGCAATACTAAACAAAATACAATAACAAAACCAAACAAAAACCACACAAGTTATATTTAGATCATAGCTGAGTTGGCTAAGTCAACACTGACTGCTATGCAATGTTACTCCCAGAGAACTCACCCTGAGAATAAACAGATATCACATGAGCAGGTTCAGAGAAGAGCTGAGTCATCCACCCACCCCACCCCACCCCACCCCACCCCACCTCACCCCACTTTGATTATCAGAAACCTACAGTAAGGTCAGCTGCTCTTCCCGTTCCCACCAATATGTCAGTCTCCTTAATTAGGCTGACAGGACACTTTTTTAGAGTGTACCCTATCTATGTAGGTGGCGGCAGTCTCTAGTCCACCCAGAGGCAAGTATTGGGCACTCTATATGACTTGTGCATTGTGAACATGACCAATACATCCATCCCTAGGGCTTCATCCTATCACATCCTGAAGAGTAAAACTGCTTCATTTTCCTGAGGATGTTCATTATATTACCAGTAATCAGCATTTGGCTCTCAAAGTCTTTTTCTTCAGATCAGAGTAAAAGAAGCAATTCAGCAAGTGTATGGGACTCTGGTTGGTTGTTGAGAACACTGAGACAGATGAATAGGTGGGAAAAGATACTAGTGAACAAGGAATTCACAATTCACTAAACAACTGTAAAATGTATATGCATGTGAATAATCAAAAATATACAAAAGAGGGGCTTTCGCTGGCAGGTTTCCAGGAGGCTTTGACAATGACAACTTAGCAAACAATGACCTTCAGTCCACAGTGTAAAGAGAGCAGCATCCTGGGGAGACAGGACAAGGCCCATCAGTGGAGCACAGAGAACCTAGAAGAGGAGACAGTGTTCCCTAAACTCAAAGTGACCACAGGGGAAGAGCTAAATGAGGCAGAATGAGGTGAAGTCCCAGAATGAGGTTTTAGGGCCAGACTAAAATTGCATGTCAAGGGAAACAGGAATTATCTTAGAACAGGCTCAACGAGGCAGCGTTTGTTATGCTCAGAATGTTAACTAGAATTATTACACAAAAGAGAAGCCAGAACAGAGACTTGGGTACCTATCAGATAAAAGGCTACTAACACATATGAAACCTGCAGCAAACCAGCAAACCAGAACCAACAACATAAACAGGACAAATAACATACAAAGTAGGGCTAGCACGATGGCTCACCAGGTAAAGGTACTTGCGAACAACTTGGGTGTGATTGCAAACACAGGAGAGAAGTAATCCCCACAGGTGTGTGCATGCACGTATAATCACACTCATGCACCAACTGCTAAAACTAATAGTGAAAGAAAAGTACTAAAGGCAGCAGGACTCTCAGCAAACAACACAGCTAAGCTCTGGCTTTCCTGAATGACTGAATGGCCAAGGACACACGATAAAGCACTGGGGCCAAGGTCCCCTTTCCTTTGCCCTTGGTGTCACTGTCAAGCCATATTGGTCTATTGGCATATTTCTCCAGAAAACATGATGTATGCTTGCTTGAGGCTTTCTCAATGGACAAGTTTCCCTGGTCTGGATTTTTAAAATGTAAGCAATAAATTCATTTGTATAATGACAAACTTTAACTGTCAAACAAAAATCTCAATCACAAAACTAGAGAATATAAACATACAGAGATATGTTAACCCCAGAGGAAACTATGGAACAGGATACAAAACAAACTTTCTAAGAGAAATGATTTCTTTGGATTAAGACCAAATAAAGAAAAATGGGAGGCGGGGTCACTTAGGCAAAAATCTTTAAAGTGGTACATTGGGGGTGGCAGTGGCTCACTGGACAGTACAGACTCCCGCAACGTGTCTGGCCTCTACACACATATGCACACCACAAGATAAACAAAATGTAACTAAAGCATAATGAGATATTTTCATAGATGTTCTCATTATAATGAAGTAGAAACACAGTGTCAACATGCAGGACAGAAATTCCTTGAATATCAAGTTTTTTTCCTGACAAGTATATATCTACTTTAATTATACAAAATCTCTGACAATTTTTATTTGCTTGGTTTTGTTTTGCTTTTTCAGACAGAGTTTCTCTATATAGCTGTTGTGGAAATCACTGTGTAGACCAGGCTGGCCCTGAACACAATGAGATCTGTGTGCCTCTGCCTCTCCACTGATGGGATTAAAGATGAATGTCACCACACCCAGGAGACAAATTATTTTTTTTCTTTTTTTTTTTAAACTTTATTTATTTATTTGCCTTGGTTTTTGCCTGGAACTGGAACTACAGACAGTTGTGAGCTTCCATGTGGTTTCTGGGAATCGAACTCAGGTCCTCTGGAAGAGCAGCCAGTGAGCTGAGCCATCACTCCAGCTCCGGAGACAAATTATTTTTTTTTAGGTGAGAAGGTATGCGGACTACAGACATCTTTGTCATGGTCTTAATCTTTCTGGTTGAGCGAAGGCACGCCCAGGAGCCCTCCATTCTGTTGCTGTAGTTTCCTTCTACTTTGGTTAACTGAGTGAGTGTTCCTGTCAGGACAGGACATTGGGCTGGGAAATATTTCTCTGTCAGCTGAACTGATCACTGTTTATCATTCTTTATGCTTGTGTGATGGGCTGCAAAGATCAGTTTTTAATATTGAATCATCGTTGCATTCCAGAAATAAACTGTATGTAGTGGTGAAGTAAATCTTAAATTATACTGAAAACAACAAGCAGCCCACTTCATAGTGACTCAGTGGCTAAGAGCCAGTACTGATTGCTCTTTTAGAGGACCTGATGTTCAATTCCCACCACACAGATAGCAGGTAGCTCACAGTCACCCATAACTTCAGCTCCAAGGCATCTGATGCTCTCTTCTGTCCTCTGCAGGATGTACACTAATGTGCACAAACCAGATCAGACCAAAAAAAAAAAACAAAACCAAAACACACAAAGTACCACATATTTTCATAATAAATTAAAAAGCTCAGAAAATCAGGGCTAGAAAGAAACTGCCTCACCATAACAGAAGTCATAGATGAACCACAACAAATATTATCATACTTAATGAAAAAATCTGAGTGCTGTCCCTGAAGATAAGGGACAAGAGAAGGACCCTGATCACCAGAAGAAATCCAGCGAACAGGAAAGAACAGAAAATTAAAAAAAAAAAAAAAAAAAAAAGACAATATAAATGGGTCTCCTCACTGACAAGATTTATATGCAGAAAACCTCAGAAAGGCTGAGGCTACATCTATCTCAGTGGTGTGGGCTTACAGTATACCACAAAGCCTTGAGTTAGGTGCCTAATGCTAGCTAGCTAGCTAGGGAAGGACCACCCAAAGGTATCTCTCACTACCCCCTACACACACACTCCACACACAAATTATCAGAACTAATAATTTTCAATTAAGTAGGGTACAAAATCAACATTAAAAATTATTGTATAGGTGCAACTATCAGAAGAGAAAAATAGAAAGTTTCATCTACAAAGTATTTAAAATGATAAAATCTCAAAGTGGTGGCTAAGTAAGTGAGAAAGTCATACAAAGCAAACTATAAGACATTGCCAAGAGAAAAGTCAAAGAATGAATGGAAAAAATGCTTCCTATTAACAGATCCTGGTGCCAACCCTACCAACAGGGTCTATGCAATTGCTATCAAAGCCCAAGGGGACACTCTCTAGAGACAGAGCTCATCTGAGAGCTGGTGTACACCTCCAAGGACTCTAAACAGCAAAAACAGCCATGAAAAGAACATAGCTTGGTAGCTCAAAGTCCTCCACTTGAAATTTTATCAAGTTGTACAAAAACCAAATCAGAGTAGTGTTGGTGTGATAACAAACCCACTGACAAAGACCGAGATGAGGTGCCCAGAAAAAAATCTCAAATACATGGGAAATTAGCACCTGAAGAGGCAGTGATTTTAATCAATGGTGCTGAGAGAACTAAAAATGTACAAGCCTACAGGGAACATGTGGCGGGAGGAGCAGCTCAGGGGAAGAGCAGGTCCCACCACTAACAGCCACCAAGCCAAAATGCAATACTATGTCATGGACCTTGTACCATACAAAAGCTAACTCAAAATGAGCCAAATGCTAAAGCATACAATCTACAACTCTGAAACTACTAGGGAACAAAACCACATTAAGACACTAGTAGACATCAACAACTATCTGAATACAACTGTCCTGGCTCCAGAAATAATAGCAAAACTAACAGCGTTCAGAAAAAAGCCTCTACAGACCCGGGAAACAATGACCCAGCACAGCACGGGAGAAATTATCAGCCACACAACAGGGCAGAACAGCTTCAATGGAAAGAAGTCAGGCTTAGTGTGTCAGGTACTTGCTGTTCAGCTTAGAAACCTGTGTCTACCCTTTAGAAGCACGTAAGGACGGAAGAAGAGAATCAACTACACAGACACCCACCATCTAGCTTCATATGTGCACACCTCAGAAAATAAAAGCCTATATATATCTGCAGAAGCTGATTATGTGCTTAACTACAGACTAATTCCAAATCCACAGGAGCAGACGGAAAACTGACTGGCAAAGAGGCAAAGAACATTGGGGCCACTGTCCAGAACTACTCTCAGCATAGGACCCATGGCTGCCTTAACAGAAAGGCTGCTGGGTGCTTTTAGGAAAAGTTCAGATTCACTCTTTCTATTCAAGATCACCAAGCACCAAGGTCACTAATTTCTGAGAGACTGTCTGAATTTTTAATGCACTGTACATACAGCTTTGCATCAAAGATGGGCTGTGATCTTTCTAAATAAAATGACATGGGCAGTGGGAAAGTGCTTGCCACACAAGCATAACCCCTTGAGTTCTATCACCAGAAGGCACTTGAAGGAAAAGGGGAGGGCTATCCAGAAAGTTTCCTCTGACCTCTCATGACCACACATAGGCACATACCTTGCATGCACACACACACATTAAAAGCATATACTACGAGAGAAACAAATTATACACAGCAATTATATATAGTGAGGAGCACTAACAGCAGCCTCCTAAAACATGAAGCAACCTTTAGTAAAAATAAAGTATCTCGAACTAAAATTAAAGAGATACAAAAAGGCACTAGAAACCTGCTATTGAAATTCAATAATAACAGCTTTAACCCCAGCACTCAGGAGGCAGAGGCAGGAAGATCTCTGAGTTCAGAGCCGGCCAGGTCTACAGAGCAAGTTCCTGAACAGCCAGGGCTACTGAAAAACCCTGTCTCAAAAAAATTCAGAGGGTAGGGGGAGAACTGCTTGAAACAGTCATAGCACTCACCAAAAGCTCAATGTCGGGGAAAGCGCTGAATGCACGAACAGCATCTGCCATGGCTGTTCTGTTTACACTGAACACAGTGGAAACTCCAATTTATTTAAGGCCTTACAGTTAGATAAGGGTAGAACTGAGATTTGTGTCCAGTTCCCTTTAAAAAAAAAGTTGTTTGAGACAGGGTCTCTCTATGTAGGCCTGGCTATCCTAGAACTCACTATGTAGACCAAGCTGGCTTTGAATTCACAGAGACCACCTGCCTGAGACTCTCAAGTGCAGATTGAAGGTGTGCCAAACCACACCACATCTGGCCCAGTTCAGTATCTTCTAAATGAGATGCTGGAGAAATTAATCAGTTGGTAAAGTGCTAACAGAGCTTCCCTTTCAGATATACATCTTTTGTTTTGTTTTAAAGGCAGGGTCTCACTATGAAGTCCAAGTTGGCCTTGAACTCAGGACAACTGCTTCAAATGCTGGGAATACAAGTATAAACCAGGACACATAGTTGTCTGAGGCTGCCTTTATGCCACAGCAAACTAACAACTTTTTTATATTCTGGATGTGCTGGAGGGCCCCAAGCCCACAGAGAATTCAGCAAGATGGATCATCAATCCCCAATTAGCTATCTAACTGAAGGAAAATCTTACCAAGAGTTTTACAAAATGCATCTGCTCTGCTGCTCTCCAGACCTCTTCATACAGTGCTCCAGTGGAGAGGGTATTCATTTCTGAATGAAACTGCTTTTCAACACCAGGGGTATTGTACAACTGTAGAGGGCTATCTGCCACAAATACTACTCTACTTAATTGTGGCTTGGGGAGAGTTTTAAATGAAATTTTTAAGCAATTCATGCATTCATTAAGACACAGTACATATTTAAACATCCAATCGCTCTTACTGTAACAGATATGTAGTGAGCATGTCCTCCAAAAACTGAACAAGCATTAGTCATCCATCACCACCCATTTCAACAGCTCTCCTTGTCATGTCAACAACACAAGTCAAAATATTTATCAATACCAACAAAAGCCTAGAATGTGGCAATTCTAAAGACAAACCAATTTCTCACCATACTCTATAAACTGAAAACTAATAACATAGTGCAAAAAACAAAACAAAAAACAAGCATATAAACAAACAAAAAACCCTTACTCTCTTCTGTTACATTTCTTTAAATACTTTAAAAAACACCTAGGAGGAGACAGTTATTTCACTGTATCTAAACACTGCCTTTGTTTAAATGAATGCTTGTTTGCTGACTGTATGTATTCTGGAAACATTCAGTTAAGAAAACAAAATCACTTGCTCAGAAAAAGTTCATTCATTCTCTAGGTCATACCCACAGTTTCCTCATTTTTCCTGGGAGGCACTCAAGTGGGTCCTCAGAGTTAAGAGCTGGACTGATTAAGAACCCTTCCTCCTCCTCCTCCTCCTCCTCCTCCTCCTCCTCCTCCTCCTCAGATCTCCATGGGCAGACAAGGCATTTTATATAATTAAGCTTCTACTCAAAATAAACTTCCACTCAAAGTTTGTCAATGTCAATACACACTCTCAAAAAAAAGATCTTTTACATAAATAGCATCTATACTGTTAAATAGTTGAAGGGAGTAACTACAAAATTCATTTATAGCTAATTTTCACTGGCCAGAGATTCAGAACAGACTATGGGTCAGGTCAGCCACTAAAAATCCTATGGAGGTATTGTTTCACTGCTTCAAAACACTTGGAAAGCATTGAACTTCAGCTCAAAACCCACAAAGACCTACCTCCACACTAAAAAAGGCACCTGCAGCCAACAATCAGTCACCTCAGAATCTAATCTGGCTCTACCATCAAAAGCTACAGCCTAACACAGCCAATGAAGGACCACTTCTTGAAGCACCACACATATGACTTCAGTCAGCCACACTGTCTCCAGATGAAGACAGGAGGCGTGTGCGTGCGTACGTGCATATGCTCAAGAAGCTCACTTCTGGCAGTGAGCAGCAGAGGGCATTCTTAGTGCCCAAGACCCGAGCAATGAAATGAGCATCTGTGAGGAACGGGCCTCAGTATCAGTTGGTTCCAGTGAGAAGATGGACTAAGAGTCCATACGGCGAGCTCATTTTAGAGCAGTGACATCACAGGGAACTCCATGAACAACCATCTTGTATTCTTTATAGTTTAGTTCAAGGTGGCATGCTAAGGTTTTCCCTGGGCCATGACAGACTGATCTATAAAAGGATGGCACTCAGAACACTCCACATTCCTACAATAGTTAACCCCTACAAAGCACAACCAACCCAGGTCCTTCACTGAAGGACATAAAACATCGGATGATGGCAGGAAGATCTTGGTTCACTGAGTGGGTGAGCACCCACAGATGTTTATAGCATCTGCTCAGCTAGGCCTGGGCTAGACCCAACACCACCTGCACCTCCTCCGACATAGTACTTTCTGTACTGCTTTCTCCCACAGTCCCACCCTTCTTCAGGCTCTAGACTCTTCATCCAAAATTATCTGCACCATGGCTCTCTCTGCATACATGTGTCACAGTATACTCAACCTTCTGTGGGGCCTACAACTCCTCTTCTTCCTTTGCTTTTGAATACTCAACAGATAAATAAATGTTTTTGGGTTTTGCAACAGGGATCTTTGTGTAACCCTAGCTGTCCAGGCTGCCTCGAACTCAGAGGTCTGCCTGTCTCTGCCTCCCTGAGATTAACAGTGTGGACCTCCACTATCAGGCCTGTGCACATAAATTTTTATAATGCCCGGGTCTGGAGAGATGGCTCAGTGGTTAAGAACACCGACTGCTCTTCCAGAGGACCCGGGTTTGATTCCCAGCACCCACATGACAGCTCACAACTGTCTGTAGTTTCAGTTCCACGCAAACACCAAGGCAAATAATTAAATAAAGTTAAATGTGTGTGTGTGTGTGTGTGTGTGTGTATATATATATATATATATATATATATATATATATATATATATATATATATATAAAGAAGTTGGGGCTGGAGAGATGGCTCAGCGGTTAAGAGCACCCTCTGCTCTTCCAGAGGACCCGGGTTCAATTCCCAGCACCCACATGGCAGCTAACAACTGTCTGTAGTTCCAGTTCCAGGCAAACACCAAGGCAAATAAATAAATAAATAAAAAAGTTTTTAAAAAAAAAAAAAAAAGAAGTTAGTAGGCCTTACCAAGTTGTAATTAGCTCCCCCCCCAAAAAAACAAACAAACAAACAAAAACAAAAAATTTTTATAAAGCCCAATTGTTTAGTAACGGTGTTTCAAGTTGACTGCTTAAAAATTGAAATGTATTGTTTCTTTTTATGCATGCATAGTGCATGTGCCCACATATGTGTATGAGCAGGTACATGTCCATGTGTGGAAAACAGACATGACATCAGGGTATCAGGTTCAATTGTTCCCTTTCTTATTTCTTGGGACAGAGTCTTGATTTTGTCGACTGGCTAGATAGCTGGTCAATAAGCCCCCAGAATCGTCCTGTTCCTGCCTCCCTAGAGCTTGAAATACAGACATAAGCTATCACATCCGGCTTTTTATGTAGGTGCTAGGGATTAGAACTGAGTCTTCTTACTTGCACAGCAAGGAATTATCTACAGAGCTATCTCTCAACCCTAAAACATATTATGAAACACAGTATTTTATTTTGTTTGTGCATGTGTGCATACACACACACCATTGCAGTTGTGCATACATCATAATAGGATGTCAGACTGCCAGCAGCTAGACTTACAGGGTGGTGTGAGGAGCCTGATGTGGGTGCTAGAACATGAACTTTGAGCTCTATGAAGAACAGCAAGTGTCCTTAATTGTTGAGCCATTCTTCAAACCAGAAACAATATTTGAAAGGATATATTGTAAATAATAGATGTGTTTCCAGAATGACTTATTAAAGCCTTGCATATCTAAAAATGAACATAAAATACAATAATGAATTATGAGAATACAAGAAAAGAGTCAAGAAGGTGGGAAGGAACTGGAGGTAGAGACCGTGGCTCTGTGGTGGAGCACTTACCTCATATGGGTGATGCCCTAAGTTCAATTCTCAGTACCAGAAAAAATACATAGAAGCTGGGAACTGGGGGTGCTGACTTGGTTGCTTCCCAAAGATGCTATCTGAAGACACGAGACAAAACATTCCACCTATCAAATCAATCCATCTCAATCTACAAAATAAAAACCATACCTATATCATAAGGTATCCTGAACACTTAAGTGTTGGCCATCCAGCTATCACCCTGGCAATGGCAACCTGAAATTACGAATACCTATAAACACTGGCCTGTGCTTTGCCATGAATGAGTCAAGTTCTGTGATCTGGGAAGAACTGCTTTTAGTATTTTAACGTTTTCAGAGACAGATATACCTACCACCCATCTCTAATCTGAGCAAGTTATGTTATGTTTTAGAATTTGTACTTCTGACTCCTAAAGACTAAGCACTTACTCTCTTGAGAGGCCTTATGGCATTATTGTCCAGTATGACACTATCCTTTTCAAAGATCCTTGAGAGAGGTTATTCTTCAGGAAGTCTCTATTCCTTATAGCTTTTAGAGTTAGGACAAGTGGAAACAGAAGACAAAAAGCTCTTGTGTATGTACCCACCTTTTTGATAGTCTTCAGTTGTATATAGATAATGCAGAGCTTTATAATTCCGCTTTCTAGTACTTTGTTATTTGTCTCCAAATAGTTAAAACTTTTTGCCTTTACTAATGCTCAAGTTGCTAACCATTCTCACAGCTCAAGAAGCAAGGGGGATACCTACAGGTGAGCCCACGTGTCTCTGATCTCCCAGGCTAGCCTCCAGTGCCTCAGCTACTTCCTCCTCTTTAGAGGTTGCCAAGTAGTTATGTAAATGAGCCAGCTGGCTTCTGAATCATCACTTCTGTTCCCAACTTCTCCATTGCCAGTGGGAACCCTGAAGTACTCTATGAACCTTAGCAGCAGTCAGAACCTCAGTCACTTCCTAAACATGGAAACTAGACAGCTGACCTCCCTCACACCAGGGAGTGGCAAATGACAGCTGTTGTGCAAATACTGGTTTCTATTACCTGTCTACTTGGTAACCCAAAACATTTATCTCAAAACCTGCTCTAGTTTCCTAAAAGCAGAAAAATCTTCATGTATGTATAGTGTAAAAGGCTTTGTGACAGGCAGGAACAGGTTTGGTGGCACAGAGCTGTAACCCCAGCCCTAGCAATAGCAAGGATGAGGCAGGATAATGGAGAATGTGAGCTAGCTAGGCCATACTGCTAAACTCTCCAGCAAGCAAACAAACAAAACAAAGTCTACTGCCAAACGCCTCCTGAGCAATCACATTCCCTGAGCAGAGGCCTTGAGAACAGTCAGGCGATGCTGCTCTGAACACAGGGAGCCACAGCCTGGACACCATGTCCTCCTAGTCCTCTGAGGCTGAGAGAAGAACAGCATCAGGAGAAACAAGAAAATACAGAGTGGGACTTCCATACTAAGGAATAACTTCAATTGTAGCCAATAGCAGTAAGGAAACTCACACAAACTCCAGAATTTCCAGATGAAAGGCATTCTGTGAGGAGCACGGAAGAGGCCTAACCTTGGTCCTGAACTTCATTCCTAACCATCCTCTGAACACTGGGGTCTCTGCACTACCGCCATTTCCATTTCACTCTCCAGCTGTGTGGAAGTCAGCCACTTCCTACAGTATTAATTTCCAGATTACATCAGCCTCACTTTAATCATTTGGCCAATACAATAAATTGATGTTTTAAATTCTCTCTTTGAAATACCTTAACATTTTTCCTCCCAATAATATTTTGTCAACTACATGCTGCTCTTAACTAATTAGGTTATCTGTTGAATCAATTACAGAGGCCCCTTGGAGGGGATGGGCAATCCCAGAGGTGTTCTGAAGTAACAAAGCCTTGGTAATATAGAGTAGATCCTGGAAATGGAGCACTGTGAACAGTGAACAGAAAAGACACTTATTTTACCTGTGAAATGAGAAATTATTGGTAATACTAACTTCTTGTGTGTGTGTGTGTGTGTGTGTGTGTGTGTGTGTGTGTGTGTATACGCACACACAAAATATAATTAGTGGTCATCTATAAAAAAAAATCTACTGTAATTCAACAGTTTTGAGAGTTATTTTATGTAGGAAAAGCAAATGTGATCCATCAACTGGTAGACGGTTTAGAAGTGATCTTTGCACATGGGAAGCAGAGGCAGGGCCAGACATCCTAACTTACATGAGAACCTGTCTCAAAAGAAAGGAAGGGATAATGGGCTTTTAAATACTGTTCTTTACACTTCTTGAGCTTTCAAATAAGCTTCCTATTTGCTCTCTTAAAGCCAACAGTCCTTTACTGAACTGTCCTGGCCCACTCCCTATACCCCTGACAACTCTCACAGCAAACCTCTGGGTGTGATGCTCATTCCCTCTTCTGAAGGCATTTGGCAGTAGGGCACGGCTGATCTGTCCCACAGCCTACTCCATCACATGCATCCAGAGGGTATTTCTGGCAGAAATGGTATCAGCACTTAAGAGTAATCAAACTGTCTGACTTCCTAGTTCTCTATAAAAGTAACCTGTTCCAGGACTGTGGCTCAAGATCAGTGGCAGAGCATCTGTACCATATGCTCATCCTCAGCATGACACTCAAAGCCAAAGACAAACCACTGTCCTGCTTTCGCTTCTCCTTCCCAGGACTCACCTGCATGTGCTTTCTCTGAGTGTCACCTCAAACCATCAAAAACAAAAAATAAATTAATAAACCATCAGCATGTCTCACTAGTTCTAGAAAGTGGCAACACTCAGGTCAGCAGCACTAAGATCTACAGAAAAACAGGGCTATGGGAAGTACAAGTGTCCTTGAAGGAAAACCAGCATGGGACAGAAAGACTTTTTTGTTTGTTTGTTTAAAATAACTGACTCAACATCCAGTGTTAGCATGGGTGGGGAGAAATCAAGAAAAGTCTCCCAATTGAGTCCAGGAAAAAAAAATTGTTCTTTCTCTCAGAAAAATTTAGGTAAAAATGAGGAACATTTTCTGATTAAAAAAAAAAAAAATTATCTGATCCCACATAAAAGACAACCGAGGAATGCCTACGAAATCATAATCAGTTTGATTTTTATCAAGTTGTCTCATCTTCTAAGAAGCTGACTTGCTACTCTGAGATTTCTATCTGCCTGTGGATTCTACCTGCCTCTATAGATGGTATAGTTTTGCCAATAGAACCTTAACCTTTGGGCTTATTGTTTGCAATCTGAATAATAGCTAGTTACTAACAACAACAATTAAAACAAACAAACAATAAACCATAGAATTGTCCTAAACTACTGGGCTATTTTTTTCCAACTATGTGAAATGGAACACAAGGAAAAGCACAATGAAATAAGCATCCAAAAGTTGCTCTAGGCTTAGGTTCAAGGTAAGTTAGAAGACACCTAAGATGACGGACCAACAGGAACCCACTGGGCAAATCCTATGTTATAAATACAACTGCAGCTGTCTTGCAAAGAAAGGCAAAGGATGACAGGACAGGGGAAATACCCTAGCTGTTCTGTCACATTAAGCCACCACAAACACAAATAACCAAATTGTGCAATACACCACACACAAACCGTTTATTTGCTCCAGGTATTTATAGCTTATTCACTTTTTCCCCTTCTCTTTTGAGAAGTTGGCCTAGAATTCCTGACCCTGCTGACTCATCCCCAAAGTGCTGAGATTACAGTCATGAGCCACAACAACAGGATACTATTTACTTATACTAATGACAACTGTGGAGACACAGATGACAGTATCTGACCGAGCTAAACATGATGGTATACTCTAATTCCAGGATATGAGAAACTGAGGCAGGAGAATTATTGCGTTCAAGGCCAGCATCAGTAAGACGGTAAATTCCAAGCAAGCCTAAGCCATGCCAAGACCCAGGCTAAAACAACAAGAACAAAAAAGACAATGGTTTCTGAAAATTTTTTTCAAATGTGTTTTTCAGTATAATATATTGTCAAAAACAAGCAAACAGTAGCTAGTACCACAGGGCCTGCATGCTGTCAGTACCACAGAGCAAGAAATTCTCAGCTGCCCAGGATGGCTTCCACACCCCTCACCCCCAAAGGCACTACAGAAAGAATGTGCTTCACAGCAGGAAAAGAGGGACTAAGAGATGAGCCAGCAACCAAGGGCACTTGTTGCTCTTGCAGGTGAGCCAAGTTCAGTTCCCAGCACCCTAATCAGGGTACAGTCATCAATAATTCTAGTTCCAGGGGATCAAACGCCCTGTTCTGCCCTCCTGGGCATGTGGTGCACATACGCAAATGTATATACAATGTATACACATGAATTTAAAAGCCTTTTTTGGTGGAAGGAGGATTCAAAACAGCATTTCTCTGTGTAACAGCTCTTTAGACCAGGAACTTGCTCTGTAGACCAGGCCAACAAACAAGGCCTGGTGAGACCCTGCCTCAAAATAAAAGGAAATAGCTCAAGGAACACACCTACCTGTCTGGAGCATACGTGCATCTGCACACTCACTCACTCCACTTACCCGGTCCACTCATCAAATCAAGTGCCATCTTAACAGAAAGACCACAAAGGAACCCAAGATAATGACTGGTTTCCCATTTCCTAGCTCTTCGTGTGTTCTAGTATCTAAGGAGAGCTGATCAAATGATATAAAGGATGCCTCTTGTAGACTCACAACTGACACCACTGAGAATACATTCTTTCTTAAATGTTAACCTCGCAATCCTAGCAAGCCCTGACTTTCAAAACTGAAGTGCTTTGAACCAGCTGCTGGGGTCAAATCACACACTAAACGGTGAAAATCTCAGCTGCGCAGACTCTAGCCTTACTCACCAATTGTTAGTTGCTTGTCTTTCAGCTCAAAAGTTGCCCTATTTGCCTATGAGGGAAAATAGATCTGGTTCTATAAATATTTCAGTGTCTCAGCTGGCACAGTGCTGGCACAGTGTTGTCAACAGAGGCTGCTACACAGGCAACCTTCAGGAGACATTGGGTCCAGCCATCCTGAGAGCGGTTCCAAACGCTGGGTTCTCTGCTAAGCAGCTCACAGATGTGCACAGCTTGCTCTGTCCAGATGAATGGGGCAGTACAGTGGGCAACAGGGCCCAGCAGCCAATAGCTACCTGGCAGATTTGTAGCAGAGAGCCTTCCTGAGACAGCTTTTCCACAACAGCACAAGGGGAGAACTACAATCCACTTCCACAGTGTAGATCTCCACCAGGGCCATTCCGCAGGCCTTATCACTCCCTTTAACAAGGTCCACAGCTACCCAAAGGACACCATCTACCTGTGTTGGTTAAGGCTCTGTCAACTTGACACAAAACAGAGAAGCTCAATTGAGAAGACATTTCTGTCTTAGCTATGTTGTGCTGCTGTGTAGAGACACCAAGGAATGCTTATAAAGAAAGCATTTAATTGGGGCTTGTTTACAGGGTCAGAGGGTTAGCCCATGGTCATCATGGCAGAAGCATGACAGTACACATGGTCACTGCAGTGACAGCTAAAAGCTACATCCTGACGGGGGGGGGGGGGGGGGGGGGGGGGGGGGGGGGGGGGGGGGGGGGGGAGATGTAGGAGATAGGGAGAGGAAGGAAAAAAGGAAAAGGAGTGAAGGATGGAGAAAGGAATAGAGACAGACAGACAAGGTCTGGCATGGGCCTCTGCAATCTCAAAGTCTACCTCTATTGACATATTCCCTCCAACAAGGCTAACCTATATGAGCCTATGGGGGCCATCCTTACCCAAACAACCACAGCCTCCATCCATTTGGCTTGTAGGCAAGCCTGTGGTGGATTTTTTGATTGCTGATTGATTCGGGAGGACCCACCTCAGTCTGGCTGGTGCCATCCCTGAGCTGGTGAGCCTGGATATTGTCACAGGGAGCAAGGCATCTAGCACTGTTTCTCCACATGAGCCTCATCTCCTGCCTCCAAGCTCATGCTTAAGTTTCTGCCCTGCCTCCCTTCAATGGAATACTCCAGGAGAAAAAAACCCTTTCCTCTCAAGTTGCTTTTGGCCACAGGAGTGGTTTGAAAGAAAATGGTCTTTCAAATGCACTATGAGGAGGTATGGCCTTACTGGAGTAGGTGTTGGAGGAAGTGTGTCCTTGTGGAGGTGTGCTTTGAGGTCTCATATATGCTCAAGCTATGCCAGTAAGACAGTCTACTTCCTTTATCCTGCACATCAACATGTAGCAGCCACCTCAGCACCAGGTCTGCTTACCATGTCTCTCCATAATAGACTGAACCTCTAACTTAAGTCATCACAGTTAAATACTTTCTTTGTAAGAGTGTCGTAGTCAAGGTGTCTCTTCACAGCAATAGCAACAGACCCTAAGACAGCCAGGGTTTTCTCAAAGCAATTAAAAGCAAACTACTACATGCATCTAAAAATGGCACAGAGCTCAGGAGGGCCTTTTGCATTTTCTATGCAATGAATACTATATTTGAGTGCTGTGGAACTATGCTTTTGTACACTGTAAATATTGGTTTAATAACATGCTGTTTGGTCAAGGGAGGAAGTAAAGGTGGGGCAAGCAGACTAGGAGACAACACTAAGACAGAGGAAGCAGGATGAGAATGCTGCACTGAGCAAAAGGTACCAAGCCACATGGCTAAACAGGAAAAAAAAAAAATATGGGTTAACTTAAAGTATAAGAGTCAGGGGGGCTGGAGAGATGGCTCAGTGGTTAAGAGCACCGTCTGCTCTTCCAGAGGACCCGGGTTCGATTCCCAGCACCCACATGGCAGCTAACAACTGTCTGTAGTTCCAGTTCCAGGCAAACACCAAGGCAAATAAATAAATAAATAAATAAAGTTTTTTAAAAAAAAAAAAAAAAAAAAAGTATAAGAGTCAGCAAGTAATAAGCCTGAGCCATAGACCAAATAGCTTGTAATTAATATAAGCCTCTGTGTGATTATTTGGTTCTAAGCGGCTATGGGACTGGCCAGGCAGGATATAGAAACTTAAAACTACAAGAGAGCCACTTAGAAGTTTAAAATTTTCAATGAGAAAAAGAACAAAAGGAAATTCTGCAGCAGCAAGCATAGCTCTAAGGCCTGGATGGCTTGCACTGCAGCAGCTCTTTGATAGTTTTCCCAACATTCTACAGGACAAGCTGCTAGCGGGTTCCAGAGGAAGGACTCTAGGCAAGCTCAACTGTGCAGCATGAGACTCTTCCACCATAGGGAGGAGTCAGAGCTTCAACAGCATCCCTGGGAAAGGGGCTTCTGATTGCAGCTGCCATTCCTACATGCTTAGAGTTCTTTCTTTTCATTCCACTCATCTCTACAACTTGTTATACTTAATTTATTATATTCAATGTTCCCTACTCAACCTACTGCAAATTTTCTCTTGATGAGACTCAGACTAATATATCTAATTACAGGTTGGACAGTTCTGTCCAAGAGCCCTAAGTAAGAGCTTAAATATTTAAAATTGAGAGTTCTATTATATAAAAACAAGCATTTCACCGTCCATGACAGATTAATTCATATAGTCCTTCATAAAGAAAGAGACTGATGATGGTCTAGCAAATTCCTGTTGGGAACATTCTACAGTTTAAACTATGATTAATAACCCCAAAAGAGTAATTAATCATCAGTTTTAGAATTGTTGTTTTTAATTTCAGAAGCTTTCTAATAGTCAGGTTCTAAAATATAAAAACAAAAGTCTTTAATGTGGGCTGGAGAGATGGCTCAGCAGTTACACCCACTGATGCTCTTCCAGTGAACCTGGGTTCCTTCCCCACGAACTTCCTAACTCTAGACTGCTCTTAAAGAAAAGGAGCATGTTATCGAGGCGGAATCACCAGCTCAATAGTATCTAGAAAAGGACTTGAGATGCAGGAGACTCATGATGCCCTAAAGCCAGATGAATGTCTGTGCTTCCCAGGAAGTAAAGCCTGCAGACCGATATGTAACAAACTCCTGAGGACTCTTGTGAAAACACAAACCAACAAACAAAAAACCCACCCAAGTCAGCCCAAAGAAAAGGTCATCTATCCGCCTTTCACAAAAGCAGAAAAGCACTGTCCCCTCCACCAAAAGGAACGGGAAAGGCACAGGACACTAAAAGGCAAGTTCAGCACACTACAATTCTTCTCTTAATTAACTTTAAAACCATTTACCAATTTCTCAAACAAGTAGAAAAAATATAAATTCAGTTTCTTTTTTAATCACTCCAAAATGAAAAGCATAAAGTGCCAGGTGCTGGCAGACATACTGCACGAGGGACCCAAGCCTTCCAGGGTCAACTACCAGTGAGCAGAGACTGAAATACAAGGCTTATAGAAAATAGATTTAAAAAGGAATACAATGCAGAAAACCTGTATTTCTTACTTGAGAGAGTCCAGGGGACGATGCATGTCCCGGGGGCGTGGCCGCAATATTGGGGTGCCCCTTGTTTATTTCATGTGCTGAGTAAGGGGAAGGGGTTGGGGGTCCCGGCTGTCTTGCTACCTGTGTTACCTGTGAGAAAAATCAAAGAACAGTAGATTAGTGACCTGATCTAACCAGTACAGCTGGAATCACTGTGCAAACCGGATTCCGTAGCTCACAAGTTATGGTAACCGAGCATTAGGCTACAAGGGGCTTGCGATCGCAGAGTACACGAGTATTTTAAGCCCCAAACAAACCAAAGCCCTAAGACAACAACAAAAATGCAAAATGCAATGCAATGTGAAACTGTACAGAGTGTTTTCTGAAAGACACAGAACTATGGGAGTGAAGAGGAGAGCGCCGAGGCCCAGCTTTCCTACAGTGTGAATGAGAGTCACATGAGTAAGTAGTTTGTCAAGACTCAGAACAGAAATCCCCACGATGGTGTTTAGGAGAATACTGACTTCAGGGCTGCTCTGTCCTATACAGAGAGGCTGTCTTAAGAGAAGAGAAAAAGGCTGAAAGCGAGCCATCAAGCCTGGGGTCAAATCCAGGCAGCACATGAACTGGTGGTGACAGCCTGTAACCCCAGCTCTTGGTAGAAAGATCAGAAGTTCAAGGTCATCTGTGGCTATATAGCAAGCTCAAATTTGGTTGGCCTGGGCTCTATGACACTGTCTCAAAACAAAACAAAACTATAAGGCAGAAACAGTTATATTTCCCAATTAAAATTGACTTGAGACTCACTTCCCCATCTGTAGATGGCACAAAAGCATACCTACAAGTCAATGAACTGCTATAAAGCCCCTTAACTGACTACAACAGGCTAATCTAAAAGTTCTCAGAACAGTAAAGGCTCGGTCAATAAGGAGTATTAAATGCATTTTCAATTGACTCAGTGAGTACAGTACTTGCTACAGAAGCATGAAGGCCTACATTTGATCCGAAGCACTCACACAAAAAGATGCCTGGTGACTCATGCCTGTAAGTCCTGCTCTAGGGAAGAGAAAGGGCATGGATACAGGGCAGCTCCAGAGCTCAACAGTCCACCTGTGTAACCCAAGGCTCACTAAGACACTGACTCTAAAGTAAGATGGACAGCATGAACAGGGCCTGCTACCACCTCTGGTCTCCACACACTCAAGCACAGGAATGCATATTGCAATGCACGCATGCACGCACACACACACACACACAGAGCTCCCCCATATCCCCCCCTCCTCCTACACACATACACACACACACACACACACACACACACACACACACAAAATCTAATACAGCCCAGCTCCCCCTCCATATATTTGCACCATCTAATTCACCAACCAACACCCTGGACTTACTGAAAAGTGCAGCAGACTTGTGAGCTTTCTTTTTTATTTCTTTTCTTTTTGCTTTTTTTTTTAAATGGGGTTCTGAGTGTAGCTCTATTCTGGAACTCACTCTATAGACCAGGCTAGCCTCGAAGACACAGAGATCCTCCTGCCTGTGCCTCTTGAGTACTGGATTAAGGCATGAGCTAACTTGTGTGAGTTTTCCACCAAACTGTTCATTAAGCATGCATGCCAATTCATCTATCTATCTAACACTGTCTTAACTTGACCAAATTCAGTGGTTTAGAACGTCCCCAACATGGTACCTTTTTCAAATAATTATTACAATGCATAGTGAGGCAGGATCCTGAACATGAAAATCCTTTCTTAGAAAACACGGGGCCAGACAAAAACAGAGATCTGGGAAGAATGGCCACTGGGGGGGGGGGGGCAGGCAGAAATGTGGAATAGTAACAATCCTCTAAACTTCCAATGGAAGCCTAAAGATTCTGCATATAACTCCATTAACTTTACAAAAACAGTACGAGCTAATAAGTCATACACTGTATCTGAAATATAGAAGCAGGCACCATGATTGTAGTTCTGCGTCACCTCCAAAGTATCACCAAATTGAAGCAATTCAGCTGCACTGTTAAAGATCCACACAAAGTACTCCTCCATCATATGTTTCTATCTAGTGAAAACGCATACTTAAACACAATAAATAAACCTTTACAAAAAGCAAACAATTTCCTGACACCATTCAGAATTCTATCACGTAAATTAATCTCTTTTTCAGCAACAAGTTGTCTCTATAAAAGTAAGGGATATATATGGCTTTTATCAGAGGCACTACCCACTACTTTTGCTGCTCTCCCATTTTAATGACCCAGTTATATAACTGATCCAAGACAACTGGTTTTATTTTAATTCCAAGGTACTAGTAGAGCTCTGTGCTTAGAATTCAACAAACCCAAATGTCCTATTAAAATCCTCTCGTTACACTGATCTAGAATAGCACATGTCACAGAATTAGGGGTCAGTAAGTCTCCATTACCTTCCAGACAACTTAAAACAAAACCATGTAGACTGTAAATATTTATTTCAGGAATCTTGTAAGTTGGCCAAAAAGCATCAAGAATGTTGTTCTTGGAGTCAGAGACCCAAGTTTGAGTATTGGTGTGGCTGCAGAAAAATTTAGTTTCAGGGGCTGGAGTCAGCTCAGTTGTTAAGAGCACTCACTCTCTTGTGCTTGCAGAAGACCTAGGTTCAACTCCCAGCACACACATGGCAGCTCACAGCCATCTTACATCCAGTCCTGGGAGGTAGGACACCTTCTTCTGATCTCCAGGGGCACCATACACACACATGGTGCACACATAAAGATAGATAGATAGATAGATAGATAGATAGATAGATAGATAGATAGATAGATGGATGGATGGATGGATGGATGGATGGATGGATGGATAGATGGATGGATGAAATTAGGGGTTTTTTCTGCAAAAGAAAAAAAAGGACCTGTCTTAAAATGGAACAGCTTTGAGTGGTTTGCATGGCTCTTATTTGCAAAGCAGAAATTGTACAGGGATTCACAATGACCTTGCAGAGATGTACATTGGCTAATATGGGCTGTCTACCTTCAAACAGTGTCAATCACACGTCTAGAAACACCCTCCCATAATGCTACTTCTCCTGAATGGAGGAGACTCTTACAGACCACTGCCCTATGATACAGGCAGAGCTTAGTTATTGTCCAGTCCACTCCCCTCCTGCAGTGTACTCAATAAACTATTTTTCCTTAACCTTAAAAGAATTAAAAAATAAATGTTATCACATAAACCTATTTATGTAATCTGCTAAATGATGTATGCTTTACAGTGCTGGTATAGTGCTCAGACATGGTAGTTACTGTGTTTAATTTTGTCACCAACATTTAAAGTGTTAGTTTTAAGTTTTTGAATGACAGTTCTAGACTAAAATGACTGGTGCAGTGGCCTTCAGTGTGTCCCTAGGCTACAGGCACCACCTGGGAACTGAATAAAAATGCAGACCTACCAATAGTGAGGCCCAGCAACACTGGCACAGCACCCCGAGTGTCCTGCCTGCTGTTTTCAGCCCACAGAACCGGAACACAAATTGGCTGCAGACCGCATACTAAACACGTACATACCATGCTGTGTGAACAATGTGCATCATCACAGCCTGCTGCCTCAGTCTATTCTTTCCATATCCTACATTCTGGTAACCTACACTCCTCAAGTTCATTAATGGGTTATGAGAAAGCTTGAAATTCCTGGGGAATGATGCAGTCTACACAGTCAAATTTTCAGATAACCACAAACTCACCTCCTCAAACAAAGACACTACTTCATCTCATGCACTAGTGTGAACAGACCTCCCAATGTACTGTACAACCAATGTAACCTAAACCTTTTATAGGCACACATTCAATGACTATCCAAGTTTTCCACATATTTTTTTCCTTTTGTATTGAGACAAGGCCTCTCACTATGTAGACCAGGCTGGCCTAGAACTCATTATGTAGACCCAGCTGGCCTTGAACTCAAGAGAACCAACTCACCTCTGCCTGCCAAGAGCTGAGATTAAAGACATGCAAAGCCACGCCTTCTCCCCTAGTGGAGTCTGGGCAGCATACTTCCAGCACTGCACTTGAGGTTATACCTTAATTCTCCTACAATTCACATCCTCAAAAATCAAATGTGCTGAGGGTGTATGGTTTTTGTTGTTGCTGTTTTTTTAGTACCCTAGGGTACTCCAACGTCACAAGCCTGCAGGCCATTTCCCATCATGTAGGTTTTGCTAAATCTCATCTCACCTCAACTCAGCGCTGCCTCCATGACTAGGTTTCCATGTCTGAGGACCTTAAAGAAACTGGAAGGCCTTGTTGGCCTGCTTCTACCAGAACTACATTCTCTCCTTTCCCTCAGGGCAAGTGGCTTAAAGACAGACCTTCACAGGGGTGATTCGAACCTGACAGAAGAGTAGCCTATGATGGGTGCACATGCCTCAGTCAGAGTCTGCTTTTGGTTTCTCCAAGTCTTCTAGCTTGCTCTTCCCTATTCAGTGCATCCTTCATTTCCAGCCAGAGTCTAACTGGGGTGAGGTAACCTCCCTTCTCCACTGTCCTTTCTTCTATGGAACCTACCCTGCACATTATACACAAAGGGAGCCCAGGGCGGAAAATGGTAACTTATGCCTGTTAATGCCTGCACTAGAGAGTCAGAGGCAGACAGATCTCTGTGAGTTCAAGGCCAACCTGGTCTACATATAGGAGTTCCAGGGCTACACAGTACATTCTTTCTTTTAAAATATATGCAAATAAGCAAAGAAGAGCAAAGAATCATGCCCCAAACCCTGTCTGGTTCTGTGCTGTGACTGCCCGGCTTGCACTCGAACACCATTAGAGCTCCAGTTAAACGTCTGACCAACTTCCAAATTGGGATTTTTTTCTTCCATAAAACTTTCTACCCAACCTAGCTATCATAGCCTAAGAACCTACCAGAATCATACAATTTAATACTATGCCTCTTTCACACACATCTGTGTGAAATTTTAATAATAAAAGACAGATAGGAAGAATGACACACACGGAGTCCTGAGTTGCATTTTCAAAATCTCTTCTTTTGAGGCAGTTTAAAGTAATTCACACGTGCTCATTTTTATATTTTGGAATTTTTTTAATTATTAAAGAATGTTTGGGGCTGGAGAGATGGCTCAGTGGTTAAGAGCACCGTCTGCTTTTCCAGGGGACCCGGGTTTGATTCCCAGCACCCACATGGCAGCTAACAACTGTCTGTAGTTCCAGTTCCAGGCAAACACCAAGGCAAATAAATAAATAAATAAAGTTTAAAAAAATTATTAAAAAAAAAAAAAAAAAAAAAAGAATGTTTATCTAAAGGAGTGTGGTGATGAATGTCTTGCCTTTAATCCCAGCACTCTGGGAAAAGCAGGAAGAGCCGTACAAGCTTAAGGACAGCCTGATTTATATACTGAGCTCCATCCAAGACAGACAGGACTACATAAAGAGACTGACCCTGTGTCAAAGAAGCAAATAAAGGCTGGGCAGTGGTGGTACATGCCTTAACTGTAGCACTGGGGAGTCAGAAACAAGTGGATGAGGCAGAGTTCAATACCAGCCTGGTCTACAAAGTGAGTCCCAGGACAGCCAGCTGTTACACAGAGAAACCCTGTCTTGTAAAACACCAAATAAATAAATTAGAGGGGCTACAGAGACAGTTTAGAGGCCGAGAGCACTTGGCACTCTTTGAATTCCAGAAGGTTCTGAATTCTGTTCCGAGCATCCACATTGGGCAACTCACAACCAGCATCTTCCAGCCTCTACAGATGCCACCATATACATGCCATAGACCCATGCATACACGTAAACTTTTAAAACTACAACTTAAAAGAATAAAATTGTACCACTGGCTTTATAGGTCTAAAACTAGTACAACCAATGGCCCTTTGGAATCTGTAACTCCTTAAGAAATAAAATGCCCTTCTATGATACATTCCATATGAAAATTGAACAATCACAGAATGGTTTACACATGCAACCCAGCCTCAAGTACTAGGAACCTAACTCAAAGCCAGCCAGCCACTAAGCAAGGGCTCTACCATGAACTGTGACCCCAGCCAAAAAAAGCACAGTGAAACACAATGGACAAAATTGTCAATCCCAACAGATGGCCAGGTGTGCTCACAGAAGTGAGAACAGCACCAGGGACAGGGGACACTGGCCAGTGTCTACCCAACTACAACTGAAAATGACCTCTCTGTTCATGCCATCAATGTATAACAGTAAATAAATCCATTCTCTAAAATAATGGCCTGTTTCTATTCTTTTTTTTTTCTTTTCCGAAAACTAACTGTGCCCGCCTTCCTTCAGCACAGCACTTACAGGACTTGTCTGACCACCGCTCCAGAGCTGCTTGCTTTCTTCTTTCTCCATGGGCCACTTTATTAAATAGTTCAGGGGTGGGATATCCACAGCTTAAGAAACACACTATCAAAGTGCTCCGACACACAGAGATTCTTTCTACTCTTATCTCAGAGCTGAAAGCCATTCCTAACTGGCATTTACCAGCCAAGCATCCCTTTACAGATCCAAGGTTAATCTTCCTCTGAAGCAGAAAAAATCAAGCAAATACATATTAAATAACATTTTAATTAGGTCTGATTTAACATTTAATGAGAAATCTACATTAAATATTAATGAAGAATCTAAACTTTCATAAATGTCATGAATTGGAAAATACAAAGACAGGCAGGAAGACAAACCCAGTCTGATAACTAGCAGCCTGAGGCCTGGAAGTGCAGAGAAGTACTGCAGAGGGACATCAGGGCACAGAGAGCTTTGCTAGGAACACTGTGCTCTGCCCTCCCTCGGTCACCAGACCTGAGTCTGGACTCCAGTACTCACATCAGAGCAGTGCAGGTGGCACAGAAACAAGGTATTCCAAGAGTTGTTGGCCAGCTAGTCAAGCTGCAACAGTGAGGCCCAGGCTCAGAACACAGAGTGGAAACCCACAACAGTGATAGAAAGCAGAGACAACCCGGTCTACATAGTGAGTTCCAGTAAAGAAGTCACTCTATATCAACCATTGGTCTCTACATGCTCAATCACAGGTTCAGTCCAGGCACCAGTTCACAAACATGCACATGCACACACATGCACAAAGAAACCCCAAAAGCAGGCATGACAACTCATAGCCTTTGGGTGGCTGAGACAGGAAGGAAGATGCTGTGAGTTTTAGGCCAGCCTAAGTTCTTCATGCTAAGTTCTAGTCCTGCTTCACCTAGATAGTAAGACCTTGCCTCAAAAAAAGAAACAAAGAAAGAAAGAAAGAAGAGGAGACTCATGGTCACACCCAAACCCTAGCATTCAGGCGACTAAGGAAGAAGAATTGTGGGTTCCAGGGTAGCCTTGGCTACTTAGTGAGACTCAATCTTTTTGGGATGAATGCCAGCTGTCTTGCCCTCACTGAGGATTCTCGTAACTACCAATGTGCACATTCTGAACGTGTCAGTACACGGTGCATCAGCTTTGTGTCAGTGTGTGGAAATGAATCAGCACTTCACTGGGTTCAAAACAGCAGATTATTTCTTCTGTGGGGTGACGGAACAGTCAAGGAGACTCCCACTGGCTGGACATTACTGGTCAACAAGAACTGAGCCAGGTCGGCTTCTCTGCAGTAGGACCTCTCATGTGCTGCTCGTCTACTGAATACTCAGTGGCTAGGGAAAATTTACGAAAATAGCATTCTATAAACATTACATACAGCTACAGGATGAAAGAACCAAGACTTGATACATAAAGTATAAACTGCCTACAAGGATCAAAACTGTAACAGCATGAAAGCAATTCCTCTTTTAAGGGCTGTGGTGGTATGACTTTGTCCTCTGATATTCCAGACTAATGTTATTAAATATATAATATTTAATAATATCCCCACCAAGAGCAACCTAAGTAACACACAGGAACCTTTAAAAATGAATAGGAACATCTTCCTTCCAATCCCCCAAAGACTTTCGTCCTGACAGCAGTCACTATTCAATGACTAAGTGACTGCAATCACATTACACACTAGCTTAACAGTCACAACATCTAATTCCTCTAACTACAAAAGACAAAAGTAGACAACAGACTTACTGCATAGACACACTACAGACAGTTAACAACAAACATTCTGCAGATTAGCTAATGCCTCCCCCATCTACCGTCTCTCCTCTGCCCCCTAATACACTAGAACAATTTTTCAAGTATTTGTCTGAAAGTTCATGGTATATTAATGGGTTCGTTTTTCTAATTGACTCTCTTTGGTAAATACTTCAAAGACAATTTTGTATAAGTTAAAATAACAAAATACAAAATAACCTAATTAATACATAAAGGCATTCCAATAGGCCTGTCCAACTTTGGGAACTTCTTGGATGACCGGAAGAGCATCTATCAGGTCTACAGAAGACGCTCAGTCATTAAAAAAGCATAGTGCTGGCCACGAGTACTATTGCCTTTCAAGAAATTTAACCAACTCAATTCAGGTGTCATAGAAGCACCACATGCGAAGGAGGCAGTGGATAAACTGAGAGTTAGCCTTTATTTGATGGCACAGAAATGGGGCAAATGACCCTACAGAAAAATAATGACCAAATATAGAATTCAGAGTGTTGACTGGAGCACTTAGTCATACTTCCCTACACAATAATAATAATATGTATAGTAATATAAACATCAGGAGTGGAGAACTTCAATTATTAAGAATGTAAATAATTTCCTGTGCCATTAATCTCAACACTTAGGAGGATCTATGAAATTTTGAAACCAGACTGGCATAAATAGCAGACTCCAAAACAACCAGATATATATATAGATATAGATATACACACACATACACACATATATATATATATGCGACTGATGCAAAACAAAAAGAATGTCAACAATTCAGTTAAAATGCCAGCACTCCAGAGGCAGAAGCAAGTCTAGATCTGTGAGTTCCAGGCCAGCTATAGATTCACAGAAAGGCCTTGACTTAATGTAAAATAAGGGAAAGCAACCAGCTACTAGAAAGGCTAAGTCAAAAGGATTGTCTCACCCCAATAGTGTGGGACCACTCAGGTAATATAGAAAGAATCAGACTTTAAAAAAACAGAAAGTAGCTGAGAAGTGGTGTTGCACACCTTTAATCCCAGCACTGGGGAGACAATGGCACCAAGATTTCTGAGTTGGAGGCCAAGTGATCTACAGAATGAGTTCCAGGACAGCTACACAGAGAAACTCTTTCTTGAAAAACAAAACACAAAGAACAAAGAAAAGGAAAAAGGCAAATCATCTTTTCTGTTGCTTATTTTGTTTTTGATTTTTTTGAGGCAAGGTCTCACGATGTAGCCTTAGGTGGCAAAAATTCACTCTGTAAAGCAGGCTGGCCTCAAACTCACTCACAGAGATCCACCTGCACTGCTGCATCAGGCTGAAAGCATCCTACTTAAGGGTAGTTTTTAGTACTTGAAGTTCCTTGTCTTTCTAGAGGAGGTGCAATAATATACAATGTACAAATGTGTTACATGTATGACATTAACTTTAAATATTAAAAGAAATTCTCACAAGTAAATCCAAAAACTGAGAGTCAAGCATCTCCATAAGCTGCAGAGAAAGGTTCATTGAGCAGATGCTTCCCCTGCAGGTTCTCTGTCACTCTCAGGGTTTTCATGGGCTTGTCTTCAAAGCATGAATTCACACCATCAAATGTCTTATTTACAAGGCATCTTAATTACATGCATTTTCATAAATTAGGGTACCTCACCACAAATCGTAGGCTGGCCTGGGACTCATGAACAGGCTACACACCTGTTCTTTGAATCAATAATTTCATTTTCAAAAACGTATTCTACCAAAATCACATCCATAATAAAGGAAAAATTATAAATTCGGTTATTTTATAATGGTAAAGAAGTGAAAGCCCATACTTTAACCCTAAAGTAATGTTTGCTTATGGGCAGCTGACTTGTGTCAACAAAAACTCTTAGAGATCACCCTCAAAGAACAGAACTAATAAACTGAATTGGCTTGTTCAAGCCAAACTTCCAAGACATTCCATAGACTCTTCTTTCTCTTACATCATACATTAGTCATCTTTATACCCAAATTGACTTTATTTTCAAAGCATACATTATAAACATTTATTACTTCCACTTCAAAGAACAGCACAATTGTCTTGTGCCTGTGCTACTACTACAAAGTCTTCACACCCTCCCGCTTCCCCTCACCACACTGCCCATACTGTAGCTGCAGTGACAATGTCAAAGGCACATTAGCTCTGCTTCTCCTAACCCTCTTTTGTATTCCATTATATCAGGATTAAGTTCCAAAACTACTACATGGCCTCTCACTCCCCCAGGTAATCTGATGGCCCAAGTCCGGCCTCTCTCCACACCAGCATCCTTGCATTCTGAAGCCTCTGCTACCCCACAGTCAGCCCAGGAGCTCTCTACTGCCAGTCCCTCACCCACAGGCACTCTTTCTCTTAAAATTGTTTTGTTCTGTTGTTTTCCTTGGCAGTAAGAGTTAGAATCCAGAACTGCTGAGAATTCCCTTTTTAGATCTGTACCCCATTTTTTGATTGGGTTATTCAAGGTTTTGGGCTCTAGATTCTTGAGCTCTTGAACTACGTACGAATGGCTGAAAGGCACCTGAAAAGTGTTCTTCATCTTTAGCCATCAGAGAAATGCAAATCAAAACAACTTTGAGATACCACCTAACACCTGTTAGATTGGCTAAGATAAAAGGCACAGATGACAGCCTATGTTGGAGAGGATGCGGAGCAAGGGGAACACTCCTCCATTGTTGGTGGGAGTGTAAGCTTGTTCAGCCACTTTGGAATGCAATATGGCGGTTTCTCA
>PVIH01018702.1:0-37651 GCA_004025045.1 Sigmodon hispidus
AAACAGGCTGTGAAGAAACTCTATGACATAGATGTGGCCAAAGTCAACACCCTCATAAGGCCTGACAGAGAAAAGAAGGCATATGTTCGATTGGCTCCTGATTATGATGCTCTGGATGTTGCCAACAAAATTGGGATCATCTAAACTCAGTCCAGCTGGCTAATTCTAAATATACTTTTTCCACCATAAAAAAAAAAAAGAAAGTCTATACTCCACTAAAATGGAAAACCTAAATGAAATGAAAAGCTTTTTGGACAGGTACCACTTACCAAAATTAAACCAAGATCATATTTAAGACTTAAAAAGACCTGTAACCTCAAAGGAAATTGAAACTGTTATTAAAAGTCTCCCAAGTGAAAAAGCTCAGGACCAGATGGTTTCAGTGCAGAATTCTACCAGACATTCAAAGAATTAATACCAATACTCCTCAAACTGGTCTGTACAGTAGAAACCAAAGGAACATTGCCAAAATTCTTTTATGAAGCCACAATCACACTGATAACCAAGCCACTCAAAGATGAAACAAAGAAAGAGAATTACAGACCAATTGAACATTGATGCAAAAATACTCAACAAAATTCTAGCAAACTGAATCCAGCAACATAGGAAAAAAAATTCAACAACCATCAAGTAGGCTTCATTACAGAGATGCAGGGATGGTTCAACATACAAAAAATTGTGAATGTAATCCATCATATAAACAAACCAAAAGAAAAATCCCTCAAGATCATCTCATTAGATGCAGAAAAAGCCTTTGATAAAATCCAACACTCTTTCATGATAAAAGATTAGGAATACATGGAAAATACTAATATATAATAAAAGCAATATACAGCAAGCCAATAGCCAACATCAAACTAAATGGAGAAAAACTCAAAGCAATATCACTAAAATCAGGACCAAGACAAGGCTGTTCTCTCTCCTAAACTATTTGATGTAGTTCTCAAAGTTTTAGCTAAAGCAATAAGAGAACAAAAGGAGATTAACAGGTTACAAATGAGAAAGAAAGAAATCAAACTATCTCTACTTGCAGATAATATTACCACATATATATAATTGACCCCCAAGATTCTACCAGTGAACTCCCACAGCTGATAAACACCTCCAACAATGTAGCAGGGTATAAGATAAACTAAAAAAAATCAATAGCTCTGCTATACACTAAGGTTAAAAGGGCTGAAAAAGAAATGAAGGAAGTATCACCTTTTATAATAGCTGCAAATAGCATTAAATATCTTGCCATAACTCCAACCAAAGAAGTAGCAGACCTATTTGACAAAAACTTTAAGTCACTGAAGAAAGAAATTAAAATATCAGAAAATGAAAAGACCTTCCATGCTCCTGAATAGGTAGGATCAACATAGTAAAAATCGCAATTCTACCAAAATCAATCTACAGATTCAGTGCAATCCCCATCAAAATCCCAACAGAAGTTTTTACAGACCTTGAAAGAACAATACTCAACTTCATATGGAATCACAGGAAACCCAGGATTGCCAAAACATTCCTACTCAATAAAAGATCTTCAGGAGAAATCAGCATCTCTGACTTCAGGCTATACTATAGAGATATAGTAATAAAAATTGTCTGGTACTGGCATAACAACAGACTTGTAGATCAATGGAATTAAATTGAAGACCCTGACATTAACCCAGACACCTATGAACACCTGATTTTTGACAAAGAGGCCAAAAATATCCAATGGAGAAAAGGTAGTACCTTCAACAAATGGTGTTGGCATAACTGGATGGTAGTATGTAGAAAAATGCAAATAGATCTAAACCTACCACCCTGCACAAAACTCAAATCCAGGTGGATCAAAGATTTCAACATAAACCCAGCTACACTGAACTTGATAGAAAAGACATTAGGAAATACCCTCCAATGCACTAGCACAAGTGGCCACTTCCTAAATATAACACCAGTAGCACAGACACTAAGGACAATAATTAATAAGTGGGACCTCATAAAACTGAGAAGCTTCTGTAAAGCCAAAGACACAGTCAATAAGACAAAATGACAGCCTACAGAATGGGAAAAGATTTTGATCAATCCTACAAGTGACACAGGATTGATCTCTAAAATATATAGAGAGCTCAAGAAACTAGAGCCCAAAACCTTGAATAACCCAATCAAAAAATGGGGTTCAGAACCAAAAAGGGAATTCTCAGCAGAAGAATTACAAATGGCTGAAAGGCACTTGAAAAAATGCTCAACATCTTTAGCCATCAGAGAAAGGCAAATCAAAACAACTTTGAGATACCACCTTACACCTGTCAGAATGGCTAAGATCAAAAACACAGATGACAGCCTGTGCTGGAGAGGTTGTAGAGCAAGGGGAACACTCCTCCATTGTTGGTGGGAGTATAAGCTTGTTCAGCCACTCAGGAATGTAGTATGGTGGTTCCTCAGAAAACTGGAAATCAATCTCCCCAAGGATCCAGAAATACCACTACTGAACGTATACTCAAAAGACGCACATTTGCACCCTAAAGGCATTAGCTCATCTATTAGCAGCATTATTTGTGATAGTGAGAACCTGGAAACAACCTAGATGCCCCCCAACTGAAGAATGGATTAACAAACTGTGGTACATCTACACATAGGAGCACTATTCAGCAGTTAGAAAAAAATGACATCCTAACTTGCAGGCAAATGGATGGATTTGGAGAATATCCTCCTGAGCGAGGTATCACAAGCCCAGATAAATAGGCATGGAATGTACTCACTCACAGGATGTACTCACTCATAAGTGGACTTCAGACAAAAAGCAAAGAATACCCAAGCTGCAAACCACAACCTCTGAACAGCTTGAGATCAGAAGGAACTTAATAGAGACATCCAGGAATTCTTTTAGGAAGAAAAAATAAAGAAGATCTCGTTAGCAAATTGGGGGTATAACGTGTTGCAACCAAAAAGAGGTGGAACAAATCATGAGAGAAGATGATTGAGTGAGAGGAGCAACAAAGCAGAAAAAAAAGATGGAGATCTTAATAGAGGAAGCCAATGTGGGGTTGGAAAGAGACTGGGTGCTAGGGAAACCTCCAAGAACTCACAGGATGTGCTTGGCTAGATCTCCAACAAATAGTGTAGAGGGTACCTAGATGGAATTCCTCTACAATCCAATGAATAGCCAGCCTAAATGTCATCACAGATTCCTACATCCAACAATGAATAGAGGTGGAGGCAGAGATCCATGGCTGAGCTCCAGGTCCAACTGAGAATGGTGTGTGTGTGTGTGTGTGTGTGTGTGTGTGTGTGTGGTGTGAGTCTGTATGAGTAAGTGGATAGGGAATATGAGGAAAATTCCCACAAGTGATGGTTGGCTGGAGATCTGCAGAGCTCACTGAATCAATAACAGTCACAAGGGAAACCATCAAGAAAAGGAGCTCCCTCCAATGGTAGTCAACTGTTGATTGGCATGGGCAATATGGGGAGCTTCGGCGACTGGGTTCAGACTGTGTTTCTGTGCATGGGCTGGCACCTCGAAGCCCATTCCCTTCAGAGAAACACCTAACCCAGTCTTGATATTGAAATGAGGAAATTGTACTTGTCTAGAGTAGATGTGCCATGTTGAACTAACTCAGCTTGGGACTTCTTACCCATTTTTGGGAGAGGATAATGATATGGGGACCAGGGAGACTCAAGGCTGACTTGGAGGGGTTGGGAGGATGGAAAGGAGGGAGATCAGTGGAATACATGAAAAAAAAACCTTTATTTTATAAATAAAAAAATAAATTAAAAAAACATTGAGTTGGTTAAATCTACTAACATACATAAATATTTTATATGAATATAGTCATACATAATTTTCTTTATATGACATAATTAACTGCTGTGTTTTACAACAGAAGTATCATTTTATCACTTCTCAGGAAGTTCATTTTATCTTAGAATACAGTACACATTTCCAATTCTCTGTCTTAAATATAGGCCTCATCTTCTCAGGAGACAGTCTCCAGATGCCAGACCATGAGAATATGCGATGCATGGGTGTTTTACTTAGAATTATCATCTAGGCCCTAGTTGTCTGTGCATGTGAAAGGGAAAGATCTTTCTCATGTGAGATGAGGTCTCAGATATTCTGAAATTCTAGGTGTTCTGCTTTTTGGAATATGCATTATTATGGTATACCAACCAATATACCACCACATCAATTCAGGGTAAACCTGCCACCAGCAGCTCATCCTCTGCACCCCATCCAGTGACTTTTGCTTTACAGTCTGCTGTACTGAGACTAGCTCAAAGGTCAGAGAGGCAGATGTATACTTCCATCCAGGACACCCTTGTGTCACAAGCAAAAATGTAGATATACATAGTTAGTATAATAAAAGTTGTATTATGCTGAGAGTCATCACACCAGGTTCACACTCAACATTCTTAACTATGGTCCTAAGCCTGTGTCCTCAAGGCTGTTCACCTTTGTGACTCATCTTAGCTAAAGGTCAGCTCCAGTCTCTAACAGAAGACTCTCCAGCTACAGGGCAAATCAAGGTGGCATCTCTTCAGCTGTGAAGATCAGAGCATTGCTCTAGGTCTCTGCTTATCTATTGTCCAGTGGGTGACATGGGGTTCTAAGGCTGTTTCTAGTTATCTTGAGTTAGTGATGTCTCTGAGTTCTGGTTATCCTGTTCAGTCTTGAATGTGGTAGAGTTCATAAGCTATTTTTTACATGTCTAAAAGTTTTTTTTTTTTTACTGTGCACATTACATTTTGCAAAATGTGATGTGTAGCCACTTTCTCAGAGGTTCAGTGTTAGAAATAAGCTAAAATGAGGAGCCTCTGGATACTGGGTGAAGGAAGAACAAGCAGAATTTCCTTACACCCCTCCCCTACCGCCCCCCGCACCACCATTATCTCTAAGCCTCAACCACAGAAGCCTGGCCCTCTTAAAACCTCAGCTTGAGAACACATCCACAGGCTGTCTGCCAAATAGGTAAATTATACGTAACTGTTTATTTCTATGAGACATTCCACCTATGTATTAAGGACTGTGGCAAATTAATGACTAGTTTGACTCCGGTCAAACTTCTAAAGTTTATGTATGGTGGTTTGAAAGCCACTGGCCCCCAAAGGGAGTGGCACTATTAGGAGGTGTGGATTTTTAAGAGTAGGTATGGCCTTGTTGGAAGAAGTGTGTCACTCTAAAGATTTCATATTTGTCCCAGTGTGACAGATCACTTCCTGTTGCCTGCAAAATGTAGGACTCTTAACTACTTCTTCAGTGCCATGTCTGCCTGCATGCTGCCATATCCCACCATGATGATAATGGACTGAGTCTCTGAATTATAAGCAAGCCAATCCAATTAAATTGTTTTCCCTTATAAGAGTCGCTGTGGTCATGGTGTCTCTTCACAGCAATAGAAACTCTAACTAGGACAGAAGCTGGTATCAGGGAAGCAAATTAACATGTGGCCTAAAGATCATTCTTGTGATATTTTGATGAAGAATTGGCTTCTTTTCACCTTTGTCTGGAAGGTCTGCCTGAGGCTAAAGTGAAGCCTGTTGGATATGTTAGCAAAGAAAATATCAAAACAGCCTAGTATAGACTGTCATGTGGTCATTAGCATTAACTCTGATGAAGATTTGTAATGAAAAGGAACAAGCTGAGCAAATAAAAATCCAAAATGTACATTGAGAAAAAAGGCACCAGAAAGTGGAATAGAGCTAAATCCTGTGTTCAAGTAAATAAATAGATTAAAAAGTGGAATATGGGGAGTGGTGACCTCAGGGCAAGATCCCACACTTGTAAAAAGGAAGTAAAGGAAAGCTTAGAGCCAGGCATGGTAGTACATGCCTTTAATAGCAGCAATTGAAAGGCAGATCTCTGGGTTTGATACCACCCTGGTGTATAGAGCAAGCTTTAGGACAGCCGAGCTTAGGCAGTGAAGGACAGAAAGCTGGTAAAGCTGTAATTGAACAAGGAGGTCATGTTCCAGCTCTGGTATGCAGCAGAACTTGCCAGTTTTAGCCACATGGTCCTGGAATTAAGGATGCAAGAAAGGGGCTATGATATTTGCCCCAGACTAAGGAAAGCCACTGAGGCCATGCATGTGTCATGAGTAACTCTAAATGGAGGCCTAGAGAGGCCATTGTATGAAGCTGTGGATTGCCTTGGAGAACCCAAGATGTTAGAGATGCTATAGGCATGAGATACCTGCTAAGGACAGCTGCTAACAGGAATTAGAACCAGCCTAAGAGAAAGAAGTGTGTTATTCTCAACAAAGCTGAATGGACGTGGAGGTCTAAAGAGCACTTTGACATCAGACATGGAGATGCAGTTTGGAGTTTGCCCTGCTGGTTTTGGTCTTGCTTTGTTCCAATATTTCTTCACTTTGCCCCCTTTTATACATTATGGAATGGTGATATATATTCTGTGCTATTATATGTCAGAAGTATGTGATTTTTTTGTAATTTTTATTTTATGGGGGATTATGGATAAGAGATTACATGAATCTCAGAAGACCCTAACTAAGATATTATATAAGTTTGAAGGACAAATATATAGAGGTTGATTTGGGTGGGATATTTTTATTGTTGCACATGAGAAGAACTAAAAGCCATAAAAGCCATATACTTTGCCAAAGACGAGAGAAATACACATAGTATCTATGGGGTGAAGAATATACAGAAATATTTTAGCTTCTCCAGATAACACAAGAATGAATAAGTGCTCCCAGTGTTTGTCTGTTTGGATTTTTAGCAAAAGCTACACTCTTGTAGACTGGTGCACACCATTCTCCAAACAGGAATTTCCCCAGGGCACAGAAACCTGGGGCAAACTGAGAAACCTTCCAGGGCACTGTCACTCATGCTGCTGAGTGCCCTGATTTCTCAGGTGTTGCATCAATTCCCAAGTTGCCCTAGGGCTGCCCAGGCTGCAGCTAATTTCTCTGGGGACTTAATGTCACTACCTAAATAAGTCATATACTGCATGCTGCTGAAGAAACTCTTTGATGTTGCAATAGATGCTGTTGTTGGTGCTGCTGAAGCTGGCTTCCTACAAGTTCTTCATGCTATGGCACAACTAGGAAGTCTCTCATTACACAATTTTCCTTTTACATCTATTCTTTCCACTCACTTATTCCCAAGGAAAAGGGTTTGCCCTCTCTGTTATCCAAATACTACTGAGAACATTGTTTGTTAATAGCTTCTCAGTAAATATATTTTAATGGCAAATACATATGCTCCCAAGAGCTCACTTTATGTAATGTTAAAATCACAGTATTTAGAGTAAAGGAGACATTGGTTTGAATTAATATCCTGTTTCTTACATGTGGTATGTCAGCGGCATGTCACTGTAATGCTCTGAACTCCTATTTCATCATTATGACTGAATATGATGGAAGATATTATATGTAGCTAACATGGGAGATTGGTAATGCTCAAAACAAATAAGTCATTTTTCTGCCCCCACTTGAAGAACGAAGTGTCTGAGACACTGGTAGGGATTCAAACTGACTCTACGCCTGGTGAGGGCAGAGTTCACTGAGATCCATAGGGACATTAGGGAAGGACTCTCCAAGAAAAGTGAGTGGGCTATAGAATGGCTCCTGAGGAACACAACTAGGTCTGACCTCTGCTTATTATATATATGGACACACTAGATCTTGATGCACCACTTGTCTGCTGGGCTACACAAATTCTAAGCAAAGGATACAAATTGGTCTGTGGAAGCTGTTAGTGAGTGGGGAAAGAGGTACTGCTAAGTGATGAAAACTACCAAGTACAGGAGGCATGTGAAACAATATCAAAGGATGTTAACTTGTCCTCTAGCACCTATTTCTGCATCTTCTGGCATCATCTTAGCTTCAGTTCCCTTTGAGAAACCTTCCCCTTACTTGGAGCTATAGAACTAAGGAACATTCCCTCTATCCAAAGTCCCACAGCTGAACCTTCATTAGCTAGACCATGCCCATGCCTAGCCTGTCTGCAGTGACTAGTTCAGAGAGAGTCATATGTTTCAGGAAGAGCCAATGAAATATTTTTGGAGTACCAGAGTTGAATTTCTCGTCTGGAGTCATCACAAAACAGTGTGTCTTTTCTTTCTTTTTATAATAATGAAATATGACACTATAAGACCAGAGCTACTACCACAAAGGAGTGACTTTGGATCTATTGTTTCAGTAGACAGAACCTGAGAAAGAAGAAAGGGAGTTCAGAGATCAGGGGAAGTAGTAAAGGGAGAACCCTTAACCGAGTCCGTGGAACTTATTGCTTAAGGTTGATCTAAAATTCATGTGTGTCCTGATGTCTTAGTGATGTGAGCCAATCAGTCTACTTTCCTAACGCTACCACAAATTAAATATATAATATATATTTAATATATATATAATTTGACATAGCACACATTTCCTCAGTGACCAAAGGGGCTTAATAATACATCGCTCTTATAAATGCAGTGACAAATACTAAGATGATTAATTTATAGCATTTATACAACAGTACCATCTAGAAATCAAGGCAAATTTTGACACTCAGTGAACATCTGGCAATGCCAGGAGATATTTTTGGTGGTCAGATTGGAGGATAGCTGTTATTGACATCGAGTGAAAACCGGGGAAGCTGCTCCACAGCCTGTGACACATGATGCAGCCCCTTAAAACTGCCACAAGTGCAAAATGTCAAGAAATCCAGATTGTGAAGTATGTCTTCTGATTCAGTAGCATATTTAAATAAGATGTGGGGATGTATTATTTCTGTCAAGATACCATGTAACCATGGAGAAGGGAAAAGTGTACAATGGGTGAGCCCAACAAAGGAACCACAGGCAAGATGGAAGGATTTTCTGCCCTTCTTTAAGGGCTAGAAGAGTCCTACCTTTCACCTGCTGATTTAAAGTAAGCAAAGATGAAGGCCCCACTGAGGAAACCTGCAGAGTCTAGAGCTCTTTCAAGCACACACATGGGTACCTATTAGGATTGGCAACAGTCTAGCAAGCAGCAGTACAGTGTTGCTCAGATGCGATGGAGCGTGGTAGTGTCCCTGGCCAGAGATGCTCCCTGTATTTTTAACTATTGTGAGGGGAAGCACAGTTTGAAAAGCTGAAAACTTTTCATAAAGAACAGAACAACTTATTTTCATTACACAGTTACTGACCTCTGAAGTGATTTTAAACTCTTTAAACATATTACTTCGATTGCTCTGTGATGAGGGTTTTTGCACATTCTAGCATGGCAAGAAAACTGAATGGAGAGTTCTGAGGGCACCACAGAAGAAAGGTGAGCTAGCCTCATCAATCATCATCTGGTTTTCAGGGCAGTGATGACTATCAAAAAATTGCAGAATGTTTTCACATTTAGGCATTAAGTGATTTCTTTTTTTCTCATAAACCTTTTTGGCACCCCGTGGCAGCAGTGAATTCAGTATTACATATCTACTTCCCATACCTGTACTCAGCTGCTTAGTGGAGACTCATGGGCCACCTTTCTCCTTGGGATCCAGCAGCCCATTGACCTGCTGTGAGAGTAAGGTTCTTACCTTAAGAATCAGGTAAGGAAGAGCTTTAACAACAAAGCTCCTTGTCATCCTGCAGTAGGGAGGAAAGGAAACTCAACAGGGGAAGATGCTCATGGTGAGGTGGTGATGGTTATTACCGGTCTATTTGCTTCTGGCTGACCTCATCAACTCCCCCAGAGGAGTTGTATGAGTGAGCATGTACATCTGGTGGTAGGTGATGCTCATTACCTGTCACTGTGTTCATTCCACTTGTCCCCTTGACTCTGCTTAGCAACTTATATGAAGGCATTTCCTTAAGTTGCCTTCATTTTCTCTTTTCTGTTGGTGAAGCCCTTGAAACAATACTTTTGTTATGACTGCTTTAAGAGTTTTATTTTATACTTGCTGAGATTGCTGTTGTCTTCATCATGACATTTTAAAAGGCAGCTGTTAAAAGTTTCTTCAACTGCACAAATAACATCTGAGAGGAAAATAAGTTTTAATCTCCCATGATTTGCTTATAAAATAGTAATAGCCTTAACAGCAGAAATATTTAATATCCAAAAGCACTTTTCTACACCATGAAAAGCCTCCTTTTCACTCTCACGCTTGGGAGACAGAATGCAGCATTATTTCCATCTTTCTACAAAAGGACATTTGCCAGAATAGGGTCCATGAATGAAGCTGTGTGTAATTTCTGTGACTTTATGAGAAAGCGCCAAGCAAACAAGGCAAAAGTCTAGCGATTCTGTTCCTCCATGGCATGGGTTGTTCTTGGAATGTGCTTTCCTGTTTTGTAGGTTTTGCTTTAGAATAGCCATCATATCACATATCTACATTATTATGTAGATGAAGTTTCCAAGCTTGAGATGTTGTAATGACTGAACACAGACTAAAAAACTTTCGTGACCTTGCTCTTACGGCTTTACACAACTTGAGCTCAAGTAAGCTTTGTTTACATGGCCTTGCTTAACCCTCAGAATGCCCTCAGAATATAAACTAAAAGAAACCAGACAGTCTTTCAGTCTACAGTCCTGAAAAAGTTGCCTATGGCATGAGACTTTAGTCTTCCTTATATTTTAGGATCCACTCTCCCAGATTCACATCCCCAAAGAGAAACACCAAGTCTTAGAGAGTCAACATCTTGTCTAGATGTCCTACCAATCATAGCAAAGCCAGACTACAGGTTCAGCACTAGGCTGATCCCAAAGATGAAACTCAGATTGTATTTCAGCTGTAGACTGTCTGGTTTCTTTTAGTGTTTATCAGTATTTTACTGGCAATATATTCCTGCCACCCTGACATTTTTTCAAAGAACATGGGACAAGTGCCCATGAAACGATTCCTCTGAAAATGTGGGCTTAAGGAAATCCTTTTCTTTTAAGTTGTGGGTGCTAGCTATTTTAGTTACAGTGATAAAAAAGTAACTAATGTATGGAATCTTCCTGCATCTGACTTATTTTACTTAAACTGGCACCCAAAAAAGCCAATAACAATACAGCAAATAATCCAATTAGAAAATAAGATAGAGATCTGATAACAAAGGAAACATGCATGCCTGCACATAAAAAATACTCAACATCACTACCAGAGATTAAAATAGAATAAAACAAAAATTATCATAAGGTATCACCTAACCTTATTGAAATGATTACTATTTAAATGGCATAAAGCAGTAATATCAGTGGAAATATGGAGCAAGGGGGACATTCTCTCTGTCTCTCTCTCCCTCCCCTTCCTCCTCCTCCCTCTATTTTCTTCTCTTCCCCTCTCCCCCCAATAGAGCAAGGTGTGACTATTTCTGAGGCTCCTACCTGCAGTGACTGCAGCCAAATGAGGGCTGTCTTCAAAGCCTCTCTGTCTCTTAACTGCCTGGGGCACCTCGGCTCTCACCCACCAAGGTCTCTATCCAGAGTTCTACAACAACATCTATATCACTTCCTTTTTCCCAAAGTTCAGGGATCATTGAGGGGTGAGAAGACTGTAAGAGCTAGAAGTGGTCAGTAACTTCAAGAAAACTGTTCTGGGGACACAGCGGGGTATCTGAACATACGACTGCGCAGTGGTTGTGATAGTACACAAGGACCCTTGAGAACTCAGCTCAAGCCAGACAATAATCTCAGCATGAGGGGTGGGGGCATAAAGTCCCACACCCTGCTGAGTTCTATTGGCAATTGACAGGGGCTGGAAGATGGAAAGTCAGTTTTTTAACAGTGGTAATCAACCATAATCCAGTGAAGGCCATACATCCAAGAGTATATGGGCAGCACAAATTAGGCTCAATTAGGATTTTTTTTTTTAAAAAAATAGGAACATAGAGTCAGGTAGGTAGGAAAGCAGACTGGATCTAGAAGGAGTTGAGGGAGTAGAAGGTAGATGGTCAAAATACATTGTATAAAATTCTCAAAAAATCAATAAAATAAAATGTTCACATAGTGATAGCTCAGCATTAAACCAAATTCATGTCACATGACAACTAAGTTCATATGCCCACATAGAAAAATATTTATTTTCTGGAACTTTCCTTTAAAAGTTGATACAATATAACATGTATATATTATATTATAATACATTTTGTCACACGTAATATATGTATATTATATATTTAAGTTTATATTATACATAATATATACATATATATAAGTTTACATATGTACATATATATGTAACTTAATTAAAGCTATACCAATTGGGATGACACTGTCCCCCATAAATAGCTCACAAAATCCCCAATGTTAACATATTGGGTTATCTCCTTTCAAGTTGTTAATCAAGGAAGTCCAAGAGACACTCTCAAAACAATAGAGGTTATAATGTTGCCCTTGGTGCCTCCCAGGAAAGAAGATAAGATCCTATTACTGTAGACAGCACACACTTCAGATGCTTGATTTGAGTGCTCTGGATCTGACCTGGTAGCCTCATATTTTTGGAAGAAGTCATAATCTGTCAACAATAACTTAAAGGTAACCAGCAACTACGTAATTGAACTTAAAGCCTGCTGAAAAGGAGGAATTCTTGGCTGGCACTGTATAATTAGCCCATCACCCATGGCTGGTGAGGCCATAGGACTTAGAGGAGAACCTGCAATTGGCACTTTCCCAACCAGTACATTTCTAACTACTTCTACCCACAGTTAAACATAACTCTCATCCCTCATCAAAGAGCTGTGTTTTTTTTTTTTTTTTAGAAAGATATAATCACAGAAAGCTCACAACTGGTCAAAATGCAGAGATGAACTGTCTGCTGTCTGTGTGGAGTGCACTCTAATTAATGTATTTTATAACAAGCCTGTATGCTTGAAGGTTCAGGGAACATGGAAGATGGGATGGAAAGAGTCTAAGAGAGAGAATCAACAACATCTATGTAGATGCTTCTAAAACAGTAACTAAATAAAAGCCTAGAGAGATACTTCAGTGGATAAAAGCATATATTCTTGCAGAAGACCTGGGTTAGATTGCCAGCACCAATATTGTGATTCCCAATTCATAACCCCAGTTCCAGAGATAACTACTGATCTCTCTGAGTGTGTGTGTGTGTGTGTGTGTGTGTGAATGTGTGTGGGGGGGGTTAAAAGGAGTCAGTGGATCTTGGAGTAATTGTGGGGAGAGTGGGGGGTGAATATAATCTCTATTGTGTGATGTTCTCAAAGAGATAATTAGAATATTAATTTAAAAAGAGAGATAAAAGGTGAAAAAGTGATGGGGAAAGAAAATGGGAAGATGTTGTCCAATGGATAAAGTTGGAAAATGAGACAGTTTTGGAGATCTATTATATAACAAAGTGCAATTGCCACAACTGAGCCATACACTTAAAGATGCTTACTAATTTAAAATGTAATAAAATGATTTAAAGTATAAAAAAGGACAAAGTTTACATATTAATCTTAAATCTAATATTAATAATATTACAGTATTTCCAAATATTGTGCCTTATTATTAACTTCCTTTTTAATCATGTCTTCTGTGTAAAAACCTTTGTTCTAGTTTAATTTAAACAAGTGATTTCTTATATTTAGTTCCATCCATAACATTAGGTAAAGCACCTTTAAAAGTGATAATTATAAATCCAATTATATACTTTAGTTTTATTCCTTAGCAGTACTAACATTGTCATGGGTGAAATTCTTATATACAGATCAAATTTTCAGGTTCATCATTTCAGCTAATCTTTGTGGTCAGTGAGCCCACGCTTCACGTCTCTGCCTTCCTGTGAGCTGGGACAATAGACACATGCTAGAGTGCTTAGATTTTACGTGGGTTTAGGGGTCAAACTCAAGTCCCCAGGCCTGTGGAGCAAGCACTGGACTAGCAGAAGCAACCACTCCAGTGACTACTGCTCTAATTTTACATGGTTTTGTCCAGTCATATTTCCAGTTAATTTTCCTATTTTCGTAATTTTTTTGATTTTGAAAAATACTTATTTTTAAGTGGCTGCTACCAGTTATTGCTTCTTATTTCATGCAATTTTCTTAAAATATGTGATTTCAGGTGAATGTGACTAATTCTTACATGGACTCCAATGTTTATCTTATTTTCATTACAGTCTTACTGTCAACTTTAATTTATATAATAATTTTAATAAATGAAGTGGAAAGGTTGAAAGTAAATATTTTCCACTTAAGCAAAAATGGTGACTTTGAATATTTGTCATTGATTATTTTCAATTAAAAATACTTTAAGCTGTAAAAAATTTGAGCTTCAGATCAGTGTTAAAGTACTTATTACTAATCTTTTGATTTTGTTACACAGCACACATATGTGTGTGTATGAATACATAAACATAGAGTAGACCTCTAAAACATTACTGAGACACATAAAAGCCTGGATGTGTTATCTGGGTCAGGTTGCTTTGACAATAAAATGATGCACTCATGCCTCTTGAATTACAAGGAGCTATTCACAAGAGCCCCAGAATGAAAATTTTCTCAATTGCAGCTCAAAATGTAATTTTCCACAGCATCCCTACAGAATAGCATGATTGATTTCTGAATGGACTTAAACCATACTTTTTCTAATCTAATCCATAGCCTTCACTGACAGTAATCCCTAAACCCCCTTTGACCAGGATCTGCTTTCTCACCCCTACCGTGCATCTCTTTATCATTTCCCCCCTGGAACCCTCACAGGGCAGTCAAGAGTGGACGAACCACATTCTTTTCCAGACATCAGAACTGTAGACAAACACTTCTCTATAATACAGGTCATGTGCCTTGTTCAAAGAGTACGAGGAATCAGAAGGTTGCAGTATGAGATACAGAACTGATGGAATACATTATTTAATACATATTATCTATCTTTCAACATTTACCCTGTGGATAATACTGAAACAATAGCACATCTGCATTTGAAGTACTTAGAATTAATTTTCTTTCTGTTATTTTTTTCTTTTTTATTATGAATAAAGTCTCATTTTTATCCATGTATCCCCTTGTTCAAGCTCCATTCCTCCTCCTGCCCATTCTAGTCATTCTCACTTCTCCCCATCTCCTGATCTCCCCTTATCTATTCAACATAGTTCTCAAAGTTTTAGCTAAATCAATAAGAGAATGAAAGGAGATTAAGGGAACACAAATTGGAAAGGAAGAGTTCAAATGATCTCTATTTGCAGATGACATGATTATATGTATACATGATCCACAAAATTCTACCAGGGAACATCTACAGCTGATAAACACCTTCAGGAATGTAGCAGGATACAAGATTAACTCAAAGAAATCAGTAGCCCTCCTATACACTAAAGTTAAAAGGGCTGAAAAAGAAATAATGGAAATATCACCCTTTATAATAGCTGCAGGTAGCATTAAATAATTTGGAGTAACTATAACCAAAGAAGTAACAGATCTATTTCACAAAAACTTTAGAAAGAAATTGAATTGGATATCAAAAAATGGAAAGCTCTTCCATGTTCCTGGATAGGTAGAATCAACATAGTAAAAATGGCAGTTCTACCAAAAGCAATCTACATATTCAATGCACTGCTCATCAAAATCCCAACACAATTTTTTACAGACCTTGAAATACAAGGCTCAATTTTATTTGAAATAATGGGAAAGCCAGGATTGTCAAAACAATTTTGCTCAATATAAGAACCTCAGGAGGCATCACCATCCCTGGCTTCAAATTATACTATAGAGCCACAGTAATAAAAACAGCTTGGTACTGGCATAAAAACAGACTTGTGGATCAATGGAATCAAATTGAAGACCTAGACATTAACCGATACACCTATGAACGCTTGATCTTTGACAAAGAGGCCAAATATATTCAATGGAAAAAAGATAGTATCTTCAACAAATGGTGTTGGCATAACTGGATGGAAGTGTGCAGAAAAATGCAAATAGATCCAAACCTATCACCCTGCACAAAACCCAAATCCAAGTGGATCAAAGAACTCAACATAAACCCAGCCACTCTGAACTTGATAGAAAAGAAAGTGGGAAATACCCTCCAACACATTGGCACAGGTGACCACTTCCTAAATATAACACCAGTGGCACAGAAACTAAGAACAAAAATCAATACATGGGACCTCCTGAAACTGAGAAGCTTCTGTAAGGCCAAGGATACTGTCAATAAGACAAACGACAGCCTACAGAATGAGAAAAGATTTTGACCAACCCTACAAATGACAGAGGACCAATCTCTAAAATAAATAGGGGACTCAAAAAACTAGACCCCAAAACCCTTAAAAACCCAATTAAAAATGGGGTTCAGAATTAGAAAGAGACTTCTCAGCAGAATTACAAATGGCTGAAAGGCACATGAAAAAGTGCTCATCATCTTTAGCCATCAGAGAAATGCAAATCAAAACAACTTTGATATACCACCTTATACCTGTCAGAGTGGCCAAGATTAAAAACAAAGATGACAGCCAATGCTGGAGAGGTTGTGGAGCAAGGGGAACACTCCTCCTTTGTTGGTGGAAGTGTAAACTTGTTCAACCCATTTGTAATGCAGTATGGCTGTTTCTCACAAAACTGGAAATCAATCTCACCAAGAACCCAGCAATACCACTACTTGGCATATACCCTAAAAATGCACAGTCACACCCCAAAAGTATTAGCTCAACTGTGTTCATAGCAGCATTACTCATAATAGCAAGAATATGGAAACAACCTAGATGCCCCTCAACTGAAGAATGGATTAACAAGCTGTTTTACATCTACACAATGAAGTACTACTCAGCAGTAAGAAAAAATGATACTCTAAAATTTGCAGGCAAATGGATGGATATGGAGAATATCATCCTGAGTGAGGTATCACAATCTCAGAAGGAGAAGCAGGGGTTGTACTCACTCATTAGTGGACTTTAAAAATATATATATAAAGAGAGAGATGTCATTGTACAGAAGAACTCAAGGCTATAATATAGCTAAGTGTCACAACGCCTCACTTCTGCATTGATGGCTTCTGGTAGAGGGGTGGGTAAGGAAAGACTTGTTTCCTTTAAGGGTCTGGCCACAGGGAGTTTAATTATGCTCTAGTAAGCAAATTAACAGCATAAAAGGACGGTTCTGTAAATGGGGAGTTCATAAGAGTGGGCATGATACTGAGAGGTCTGATATCTGAGTTTGATGGGTTGCATGATGTAAAAACCCCAAATAATAAATATATATATAATTAAATTAAATTAAAATTAAAAAATATAATAGCATTCTGTGAAACAGCCGAGCTCAAAATAGAATTCTCATAACCCTTCAAATCTAATATATTAAACAGCTTTTTGTATGTTTGGCATAATCATGTCTATCTTACTGACTTAAGAACACTTTTTAGAATAATTTATAAGTTTCATGAAAATAATAACAAAAACACATGTGAGAAAACCAGCCTTAAATTTAAATGTGCATAAGTTATTATTTGATTCTGCTGTCTCCAGCTTGCACTCTAGAAATGAAGTTTAACAGAAGAACTGTGGTGTGAAACATGTGCTTGTGTGTTAGAAACTGATTGTAATTTAGTGAGTTTCATTCTCATATTGTCTCCAATGAACTCGTTCTTTATAAAAAAAATAAATAGATAGATAAATAGATAAATTGCTTTTTTATCAGATTTTTTTTAAAAGAAAGTTGTTTCTGCTGTTTTTTTTTTTTTTTTTTTTCTGTTTCCTCTTCATTGCTCTGTTCAGGTCTTGATGTTGTATAACCAGCAGTTTCTTCTGGTGTTGCCTTGTTGTTCTTTATATTGTTATATGTATTCTTGCACTAGTGTCTGCCCATTGCTTCAGTGGTTCACACTTAGTCAGTTCCTAGTCAGTTGTGGCTAGAGGGCTTGTGTGTCTCCTGTCTGCTCTGAGCAAGGAGTCTGCTAGATCTCTGACTCTGCCCTAGACATTGTTCTGCATTTCGAAGGTGCCTGATAGTCTATGATGATGCAGCTCACTATGGAGTTGGGGCTGGCCGTGGGAGGTCCCTTCGGCTAGGGGTCACTGAGGGAGGCCCCACTCAGCTAAAGCCTAGGGCCTGTCTGCTTGCAAGAGTTTGAGATCAGAACCTTGGGTGTGACTCAGACCCTGGAGAGGGATACTTCAATGGGAGGCCCAGGAGCTGGAATCTGTTACTTCTGATTCCAGTTTGGACACAGGTTTCCTGTTATTTTTTTTCAGTGCTCAACAGAGCATTCATGGCTTCAGAATTTTATTGGGAAAGTGAAGAAATAGAAGAACTGTGAAAATAAATTGAAACCTAAATAATGTAGTAGGAATGGATACAGAATAGTATATGTAAAAAATGCTAAGTATATCACTAAGACTTGGGTAGTCTAGGGCCCACAATGATTGGTTTAAATAGTGGGCATAAAGCCATATAATTATGCCTTTCTATTTGTAGGTTTGGTACTGCAAAGTGACTAGAAGGTTATGTCTGCTTATGAGTTTTAAGTCTCTGTACATGTATTAGTTTCATATCAATCGTAGTATCTTCAGTGTGCCTATATCTCATGAACCCTTGTACTGAATTTGCTACATGCTTATAAAAGGTATTGGTAAAGATATCTTTTTAAGAATATTTAACACATTTTATATGTTCATGTAATCTCTTGATTCGCTCATATTAATCAAAAGTTTAAAAGTTTGAGAGAGGCATGAAGTGGCTGAACACTTTAAAATTCTGACATTCTGCAGAAAAGTAAAATGTTACCACTAAGGGAGTGGTCATGTTGGAAAACAAAATGGTGCTTGGGGCTGGGGCTATAGGTCAGAGGCATGAGAACTTGAGTTCAAATCCTCTGCAGGAAGCACGGTAGAAACAAGGGGAGCCATGGGGCTTGCTGGCCAGCCAGTTTAGCACACACACACACACACACACACACACACACACACACACACTCCATACCCACCATTTGGAGAAGCAAATAGCATTTCCACATCCCTTATTGATGAGGAAGAGAACTAGATGGGGAAATGCTGCAACAGCCAACACCATAACACACTTGTCCTCAATCCTCATGTTAGACATCTTTCTTTTGCTCTATTACAGAGATACCTAGCCCATTTAAGGAATGCAGTTATCAGTGATCCTTGATAGTACAGACTAATACACTTTTGACACTATTTACTTATACAGCAAGAATCCTTAGATTAGAACTTTACTGTTAGATCCTTAAAACTGTATTTGTTCTTGTTTGTTTGGGTATTTTTGTTTTTGTATTTGGTTTTTTTTTTTTTTTTTTTTTGAGACAGGATTCATCTGTGTAGCATTGGAGACTGTCCTGGAATTGTCCTTGAGCTCATTCTGTAGAGCAGGCTGGCCTTGAACACAGAGATCCACCTGCCTCTGCCTCCCCATGCTGGAATTAAAGATGTACACCACCACTGCCTGGCCATAAATGTTCTTAACCTCATCTACTTGGTAATTTTTAGGCCTGTGAAGACACACTACATCGAAAACAAGGTAGATGAATCCTGAAGAAGAAATAATACACAAGACTGCTCTCTGGTTTCTACATGCACATACCTTATCATTCACTTCCCAATACACACATGTACTAATAATACACATGAACACTTACGTGGACATACACACAAAAAAATTTAAAAATATATATCTAGATTATTAGTTTGTATGGCTCCTCATAGACTAACTCTGAGAAAATATCCCAAACAAAGATAAACAAGAAATAAACTGTTTTAATTAACCACCCTACAGTTACCTTAAAGGTTAGTGTTGTCTGTAACATGTGTCCTAACATGCCTGCTTAGCACATTTATTCATTAGCCAGCAAACATTCACAAGGAAACAAGTTTGCCTCCTTGAATAATGTGGATCTTATATTTTACCTTTTTTTTCATATGAAACTTTGTATAGTAAGTTATAAAATAATTACTGTAAATTTAATGGAGAACACTGGAGTCTCACACATTTGTGTATGCCTGACTCACCTGGAGAGCTTCCCAGAGCACTGCCTGCTTGACCTTCCTCAGACGTTCTGTCCTAAGTTCTGAAGTGGGTATTGAGAATTTACCCTTCCAGAAAGTTCTCAGCTGCTACTGGCTATAGATGCTTCTTTAAGAGCCAGTCATGAAATTCCTTCACGGTTACTAGCTTCTCCATAGCCTGGGAAATGGCTCTTTTCCCTCTGAACACCCAGACTGTAGGAGTCACACAGGGCAGCCTGGGAAATTCACCACTCAGAACTACATTGTGGCTGGAACTGCAGGCCTGATGGCCTTGGAACCTACCAGGTCTCACATCACTTAAGCCAGGCCTGCTCATCTGTCTGAAGCAAAATAATATTTGATAACTATGTGATAAACTGTCAAAAGTAAGAGAAGATAATGAAGCAAAAGACAAAAAACAGAAAAGCAAACCAAATGGCATACTTGGGTATGGTTTTCCTCTGTTTGGCCAAGGGCAAACTTTGAAGAGGTGATTCTGTCTTTGTTAATGTGAAGAGCACCAATTAGAAACGACTAGAATTGTGTGGTCATATAGAAACCTTTCCCAAGGTTTCATTACAAGTTCCAATCTCCTTTTCTTTTTTTCTTTTCTTTCTTTTTTTTTTTTTTTTTGAGTAGTATGGAAAAAAACACTTAGTGGAATTACCTTTACAAATGTATTAATTTTTATACCCTGAGGATATTATATTCAGTGATTTAGCAAAACTAATCTGAACTAATAGCATCCATTTGCTGAGACTAAGGAAATTTTCCAGTAGAGAGCTACTTAGCCACTTGGAGCAAATAAAAATGAAGGTATAAAGATTAAGAACAGCTGGAATGTCTAAAAGAGGTTATAATGTTTACAAAAAGATCACTCTAAACTAGCTAAAATGCAGAGCAATGTTCATAAATTAAAACAAATGCTACAAAGCAGCGGAAAATCTGCCTCTGTCAACAGCAGGATATTCACAGCCAGGGACAAAGAGAGAGTCTCCATGTGCCTTCTATGCTCATCACTATGTAAGGGATGGCTCTCAGAGCCTTGGGTTATATCCAATAGAATCAGGTCACCAGTGATTGTCATTTGAATATATCTGCCAAGGAAATACCTACCACAGGCATCTTCTTCAGAAACCCTGGATCTGTTCTCTGGACTAGAGTTGAAACCTCTGCAGCCTACTTAGTCTGATGTAAGTGAGTAGAATTGGAAGAGCAGCAAGCCATAAGCAGTACTGAGACTTGATTAATCAATGTGTGTGTGTGTGTGTGTGTGTGTGTGACTGAATGCCAAAACTATATACCAGCCTCTGGATCTTGGGTTACCAGAATCTTCCAACTAGTCAAGAATTTTCTAAATCTGCATTGTTATGTAAAGTTGTTGTCTGACTGTTGAACAGGACCACATCAGGTCACCTAAACAAATCAGTCTGTGTGAAGGAGAGGGCTTCCAGCCTTTCATTTGGATCTTTGCCTTAAGGCCCCAGATAGCCCTTCTCTGGTCTGCTTTCCTGATTATACTAAAGTGATTTGAGTTTCTCACTTGAAATGCATCTTACAAGCTCAGATTCCTTCCCCTTGTCCCCTGAAGGCCCAGGAAGGGCTTATCTTTTACCATTTCAGGAATGTTGATGTAAGACATGGTAGTTGGGAGATCATGGCGAATGTAAGTGGCTTCTTGACACAGAGCAGAGAAAGGGAAATTATCTTGAGGAGAAAAAGTTGGGTTCCAAAGCCCTGAGCAATCTTTTCTTATGCCTTAAAATCACAAGGCCATCTCAGGCACCAGGAACAATTTCCTAAAAGTGCCAGTGTGCTCTAAGAAAGAGAATCTGGTACACATTTGTTTTGAGTATGAAAACTGTAAATGCCTGTCTATGCTTTGGGAAAGACTGAACCAAAGAAGATAGAGTTTGAAGACAGATCGGCTCGTATCTATCTAAACACTTCTCCCATTTCCTATGAGAGGCAATAATTATGGATGAGAAGCCAGTTTATTGGTTAGATTTCTCCTTAAGGTTTTCTCTATTCACAGAATCAATGTGTATTGAGCTTTTTATTTTTTGTTTGTAACAGTTTTTAGATATGGAGCTTATGATCTAGTGAAAAACATATGTAAAGGAATAAAGCAAACAAATAACAACAGAGTGGAAAAAATACAGTTTGTACTATTGTACCATAATCAGGATACTGGAACCAAAAGATGAGAATGTCTCAGCATTTAATGGATGTTCAGCTCTCAAACTGGAGCATAAGAGGTCAATGCTGGCCAATTTGGGAAGGATTATGATGACATGGGAGTATATTTACCCCGGTCCTGGTTTGTCTGTGATGAGGTTGTACCAGTTTTACTTTATGCTCTTACTGAGGTTCTCTGGCTCTTACATTCTCTCTGCCCCTTCTGCAAAGCTCCCTTCCTACACCAGCCACTTCTGACAAAACATCCAAATTCAAACTGATCCTCTTCCCCATTCCCACTTTTCTTGGCTTTCCATGGATCAAGAGATCCTATGTAGCAGAGTGTTATAGCAAAAACACAGAAGAAAATAAGTGAACAGAGCTTCAGGCTCCAGCAGAAAGCTCAGAGTGTAGAGTTGAACACATGGCATCTCAGACGCTACTTCAAGACTTCAGACATTTGATCTCACTTTTTCAGATGCATTTCTTTGAGTGTCAATTGATGCAATGGACTATACTATGAAAAGTGAATCAGCAGCTAGGAACATGAGCCCTTAGATCATACAATGTGTGTGTGTGTGTGTGTGTGTGTGTGTGTGTGTGTGTGTGTGTGTCCATTCCTGGCACTGCAACATTCCTTCCTATCTCCAGGGGTTAGCAATGGAGCTCAGTAGCAAAGTAATTGCATAATGTTAAGCCCAAGGTTGAATTTTAAATGCTACACACACACACACACACACACACACTCACACACCCATAAGTCATAATGAGTCAGTAGGTTTTAAGCCTTTTTTAACCCCATCACTTTTGAAAGAATAGTTTCACTCCTATAAATACTGTTTCCTAAGACTTTAATGCTCACATGTCAGAATCCCCAGAAAAATGTGATAGATTTTAGGTACACCTCCCCTAAAATTCTTTTCTCTTTTTGAACAATTGAAAACACTCCTCTATGAGGAGACCACACATCTCTTTGCTTAAAAAAGTTATTTTTTGTCTGAGTCTTTATTTTATAAAAGCCTACACATCATACCCATGCCTGGCATAGGACCCCAGACCAGAAAAAATTTAATAAACACGTATTTAACATATGTTGCTTTTGTAGAATATCTGGTTAAACATTTTTAAGGTCACAGGCCTGTTTGTAACATGATATTTATCATGTCCAAGGGGACTGTCAATGTGAACTTAGTAAATGTTGAAAAGGGAAGATGAAATAAAATAGTTTAATTCATACATATTTCCAAGTAACAATGACTTTCAGGTAAATATCTCATATACTGGGGTTTTCTTCTTATCCTATAGATGTCAAAATGTTTTTTTTATCTATGACCTATTCTTTAAAGTGCTTAATATTCATATCAAGATCTCTTCCTGGTAATTTTTTTCAAAAGCATTTATCAGAAGACCTTCTCTAAAGTATTTTTTCCTCAAAATCAGACATACTTGTCAACTACACTTAGCATCAGTGAGGTGATTTAAAATGTAGACTTCTAATTACTTTCCCTGAATTCATTAGTTCAGAGGACAGTCTGTTCTCTACATTCTGATACCTTCTGCAGATCCTCATGCATTTTAGAGTTTTAGAAATAATCTTCTTGGCTCTCAGATTGGGGAGGTGACCCCAAAAACTTGCACTTGTTATGCCAACACCTGAGGGGCATGGATGAGAGGGTCAAGAGTTTAAGCCAACCTCAGCTACACAGTAACTCTGAAGCCAGCCTGGGCTACAAGCTCTCTTCCTTTTCTTTCCCCCACAGTAATAAAGCACAAAAAGAACAATTAGGATTCTTTAATTTTTATTAGAATATTTTTAAGTAAACTTAGTTTCATAGCCTATATAGGATGTGTTTATGTATATTCTGATAAAAATGTATTTTTAAGAATTATAAGTCAAAGTCACTGTTTCAGAACATTCCAGACACCTTTCTCTATTCCTGTCTAAACTCCCAGAGATTCAACACATGCTAATCCAGCACTTTCATTCTTATTCATATCTAGGAGGAATACTATGAAATAGTAGTTTTAAAAAAATCCACACGTTGGATTAGAAACGCTGTTTTATTACAAAACACACACACATATAGCAAGCTTTAAGAACTCAATTTTTCTTACAACAGGAATTCATAATTGTGGAGAGTTGTAAACTAAAGATCACAAAATCAGCTTTGAACTAATTAACACACTCTCATTAGTCACACACACACACACACACTTTCTCTCTAAAAAATATAACCTAATCTTCAAAGACCTTGGTCAAGCTGGGTATTTTACCCACTTTATATTTGGTGCATTTGAGTGGATTGAGTGAATACAGTCTCCCCTATGAGGATGTTCCCAAGTATTATAACATCCCAAAGGTGAATTTGACTTGAAGATCTTCTGTAGACTCAATATTTAAGAAAACCTAGAGAAGCTTAGACACTCAACACCTCTAGAGCTCTAACTCTTCGGAGTTGAGCTGTTCACTGAGAAGGCTTACAGATAGCCACTGTTTGCAAGGCCTCACAGAAAGGCCTACCTGTGTGGCTCTGCTTTCTCAATGTATGGAAGCCACAGCCACAATGTGACCATCATCAACCTGCTGGCTTCAACTAAACATGACAAGCAGAGGCTAGACCTTAAAGGACTCAGGGCAGAAGGTCAGTGCCAGAGATGAAAGGTATGAGTGTTGGCACAGAATGTGAACTTTCCTTCTCTTTGGCATCACCTCCACAGGAGTATCATCCTTTCTGGGAAATCAGTCCTTGATTTCCTGTACTCACAGTATGGTATAAATTCCATGAGAGGACAGGGGCTGTGCTCTTGACAGACCATTCTACAGAACAGAACAAATAATATGAAAGAGGATGTTTATTAGGTGAAAAGAGCAATACTGGCTAAACCTGCAAACTGAAAACTTTCTTATACTAAGAGAAAGGAACTCATTTTTTTTTCCTAGTATAATCTGACTGCCCTTCTGAAGACAAAAAGGAAATTAAAAGAAGTGCATTGCTAGGGGCATCAAATCAAGGTTATTTTTGGACCGAGTTTCAAGTTATATTCCTATTTATGTGCTATTAACTATGCCAATCATAAGACAAAACACACATACACCCCTCTTTTCTGATTTCCTTTCTCTGTTCTGATCATAACAGGGAAAGTACATTCTGATTTGAATGTAGGAAAGAGCACTTATTGTAAGAAAAAGAACCAGTTGTAGAATATATATTCTCAACAGAGTGATTTTCCCTTATTTTGGAATAGAAATGACTACAGAAAAATACACATGAACATACATACTACAGAAATAGATATGCATATTACTCACACATGCAAGCCTGCATTTTTTCTAAGTTTTACCCTATCCATAGAATATAAGTTTCACTGCCTTGTTTTATAGGATATTATTCTTGACAAAATCTTTTTCCTTGACATTTAAATTTAAAGATGAGCCAAATGAAATCCAAGAGATTCAAAGTGATTTTTTTTCAAGGCCACGTGGTCTTAAGATAAAACAAGAATTATGATAAAAACCCATGCCCCTGATTTCTGAATCAGAGCCATTTCTATAGAATGAAAGTCTCTTAGCTCAGCCCAGTGGTTTTTAGCCTACTAACATAGTGGCTGAATACAGTTCCTTAAGCTGCAGTGATTTCCAACTACAAAATTATTTCATAAGTGAAATTTTTCTTGTACTACAAATTATAATGTAAACGTCTGTATTATTCCTGTGAAAGGATATTTCAGTGTCTACAAGGTTCACAACCCACAGGTTGAGAACCAGTGCCTTGGACTCTCTGCAAAATCACATGCAGTTTAAAAAGGAGGAGTGAAGAGCACGCTATCTACTCTGTAATCCAGAGTGGGAAGAAGACACAGCCCTACTGTACCAGAAGAGAAAATACCTTGCACAGCATTTAATGGTAGCACTGCCCCCACATTATCCAGTACTGACAGAGTTGATGATGTTTAAAATGCAGATCTGTAAGAGGTAAGTAAGAAGAATCAGTGATTTGAAGTCTCAGGACCACTTGACATTTCTTCTAGCTTTTGGCAAATTCCATTCAGTTCTGTACAGTAAGAGTTTATTGCACAGTACAGGAGAAGTGGTTAGGTCTTTGTCATAGTTACTTGGACATTAGCTGTTTTTCTATAAAAATGACTCTGCCTGAGGCTTTTCTGAGGTTCAAGTAGCACACAGACTACACGCAGGGCAGACCAAAGTGGCTATGAATCAATGTCTCAGGAGCAAAACTGAAATAATGCAGAACCTCAGAGAAACACTCCAGCTTCCCTGCCACTCTGTTGAGATAATTCATATTTTATGCCTTTTTGAAGTCTCCAGCATATTTTAATTCCTAGTTCTCCACAAGGAGAATCTGCTTTTAATGTACCACATGTTATCCTCATTCCTTCATTTAAATTGTTATCTTGGAGGTATATCTTAATGCTTAGTCACAGCATTACATCTGTTATATACATTAGAGAAGCAACTGAGGTCCTTCTTTTCTTTGGGTTTATTTCATAGAATTTGTCACTATTTACAGAATGCAAGCTTGAATGACCAGCCCAAAGGTAAAAATTTCATACAACTAGGACTTGTTTTCCAATGAAAAGAGTCAGCACACAACCACCAAACTTGGTAGATGAGATTAATTAGCTATTTTGTATTTTTGCTTGAGGAAACCATCAGAGCAATTCATGTTTACATTCAGTTCTGTCAAAAATAGACTAATTTCTGTAGAATGCAAACAGATCATACAGCTAAATTCTCTGTGTGCTGTTAGGTTGAAAAATCAGCTGTTTCAGCTTTCACTTGAGCTAGGAACCATGCCAAAGTCAGTCAGATATCTACAGGCATCAGTTACCAGCTCACAGAATCGTGTAAACAACACTTGCTTGGACCAAACTGAGTGACTTATGGGGTGGGGGGGTGGTGACATGAAAAGATCAAGCTGAAAGTATGATCACTGGCTCTGCTGAACTGATAAATGCTCTGTCTTCACACTATGCTTCTAGTTTGACTGTTGGTGAGCCAAGGATTGTTGACATTCTACTGGCCAATTGATCATCTTTACCCTTGAAAACAGCCCAGAAAAACACATTGTATTGCCCTTTTATGAGTGAGAAAAATGGGACTCGACTGGATTCTACTGAAGGTCACAGAGCTATTTTGCCAGACCCTAAAATTCAAACATAGCCCATGATATATACATATCTATAGGCATGACAATATTTCAGCTTCAAGGTGATTTGTCCTGAACAAAGATGAAGAAAAGAATGAGGAAATCTTTCCTGAGAAGAACTCCATTTTAATAATAAAGGGCTGTTATTATTATATGCATAATTTAAATGCATTCTCTTGTTTTGCAGTTATTGTCTTGGAAGCATCCTCTCCTGGCAAGAAGATGAAGGCTCCCAAGACTCAGGAAGCTGTAAGGAACTTCAAAAGACTCACCAAGCTATAGTTGGGTGAAATCACTTCTTTGAGATATTGTCAGGATACAAGTCTAGGTGAAGTAATGTTTATTTATGTATTCCCAATAACAGTCACACAATACCATTCAGATGCTAAAATCTAGTGGCCAAGGTGATAGCACTGAGAAATGAGATCTTTAAGAAGGTACTTAGAACATGAAAGTGCTTTTCTGCCAATGGGGTTAAGATCCATAAAGGAAGTTTCATGTGTTATGACAACATATTCTTCTCCTCCAGAAGGCAAAGCAACAAGACATCATCTTGAAAGCAGCCAGAACAATTCTTATAGACATTGTACCTGCCAGGGCTTTGATCTTGGATTCCCTGGATTTTATAATTGTAAGACATGAATTTGTGTTCTTTATACATTACTGAGCATAAAATATTTTTTAATAGTAGACCAAATAGACTAAGATATTAGGTCAAACATCATATAAGATTATAGGATTTATTTATTATTTATTTTAGTCTCAACATTCTTTAGTCTATTATTAAAGATAATTAATCCATTTCTGAGTTACCTAACTTCCGTGCAGTGTATATAATATGCATATTCCCAGATAATCTGAAGATCTTCTTAAGGAGAATTATAAAAGTTAATGTTAAACTACTAAAATACTTTGGTTGGAAATTAGATTATTAGATTTCATATAAAGGTAAGTAAACACACAGAAAGGAGAGCACGTGTGAAAAAAAAATTCTCCTAAATTGACTCAGTTTTAAGTAAGCTATAAAACACTTTAGATTACAAGGATCTCATTTAACAAAATTACTTCAATCACATATATTAAATGATTTTTTAGCTCTCCATTCTCCAACCTTATCACTAATTCTGTTGGATTTTTTTTTTTTAAACAACTGCAGTTAACACTCTGTTTCTTATTTTGGCTGGCCTTTGAAGTAAATTTTGAGACAGATGTGTGGATACAAACATTTTATGCAATTATCTTAGGAAACACCTTAAGGTTGTATATTGAGGGGGAGGTAATAAGATTATCAATGAGTAGATTATATTACTATGAGCTATAGTCATTCTATCTTGCCAACTATGGCATATCAATGAATATACAAATCTAAAATGAGTATATTTAATTCTTAACTTTACAAAAAATGACTTAAAGAAATTACTGAGAAAATGTAAAGATAGCTTCTCTCCCTTTCATTCTGATAAATAATAGTATTTGGATGCAGGTACCCAAACTTTACTAGCTTAGCAGTCACTCCAAAGGAGTTTGTCTCTAGACAAAGTATGAAAATCTTGTCCTAGTGAAGCCAACAAATCAATTCAGCCCCATGTAGGTCAATAAATGTCTTGTGGAGAAGACCATAAATGTGTATCATTTTATACACTCTACTTTGAAAAGGTAAGTTTCTGTTCATAAAGACATAACAATGACTATGTGGGTGAATTAACATTGCAGATTTAATTCTGAAAACTCACTTAAATAGAAAATTACTCATACTTTCAATGGCTGTTGCATCAGCACAAAAATGATCAGATATTCTTGCATTAGACTGAATAACACATGCTCTGCTAAAGGCACAGACTTTGGAGGAAAGTAGAAGAGTTGACCCTGGGATAGACAATGAATTCATTGTGTTGCATATGCTATGAGAAATTTAAGAAAATTATGTTTTCAAGTCCCTACCATAAGAAACCAGCATACAAACTTTGTTAGCTATCAAAACTAAGCTTATCTTTGAGACTGTCTTTTTTTCAAACCTAAAGCATTTCCTTAGTTGTGTGTGGTAAAGAGGGGCATGCATGAACCTTCTTAAAGCAATGCACTGCACTCAGCAACTTAGACTTCCATCATATATACTCATCATCACATCTGCTTACTCTGTGTAAGGGACAACTGTTGAAAAATATTACCTTAATTACATTTGTTTATGCTTCAGAATATTACTTTAAGTGTGTAAAGGTGTGTTACATTTGTTTAACAATGTAGGAATACCTAATGAATTGGTCTAATGAGGAGTTGAAGGGTCAATAGCTTGGCCGGGAGAGAGAATAAAAGGAGAATAAGGGGAATAAGGAAGGCAACGAAGAAAATAAGGAGAAAAATGAGGAGATGCCTGGGGCAAGAAGCCAGGCATCTGCAGCCAGACAGAGAAGCAGTGAAGGTAGGGATACAAAAGGAAAGAACAGTAAAAAGCCGGGAGGTAAACGGTAGATAAACAGGTTAATTTAAGTTAAAAGAGCTAGCCAGAAATGAGCGTAACTTAGGCTGAGTACTTATAACTAATAAGAAGTCTCCCTGTTGTGATTTGGGAGCTGGTTGGTGGCCTAAAAGAAAAGGTCTACTACAGGGAACAATGGACTCTCTGGACTATGACATTTGTTCCCCTCAGAAAGACAGCCAGTAGTCTGGGAAGAGATGCTAAATAGTAAACTTCTTCTACAAAACCACAGGTCCTGCAAGCCATTTCTGATGCTCCATGTCTTCAGTGATGTGGGAGTTTCCAGGGGTATTCTGTTTTCCCAAACCTGCTTTCACCTATGTTGACAGTCTCTCCCTGTCACTATCCCCTCAGAATCCTCTACACTGCTTTCTGCCGTTCAATTTCCAATGACCTCTCTAGGTCTTGGTCCATGTTAAACTGTCTGATTCTTCTAGAGAGCATCTCCTAAGAGCTTATTTCTTCTCTTGACCTGTGGTCTCCACTCTTATTAGTTCCTACTACATTGTGCTGAATACATCAAAGTATACCATACTGCACTTTATAGAACTGTTCTTGCTATAAACATCTTAAATTAAATTTTTAAAAATGTGTACAAGTTCATATTATTTGCTGACCATATCAGCCACCCCACACTATACCCCACCTTCCATTTCTGTCCTTTCTTCCTAATTTGTCATTTCTGTTCCTTTAGACAATAGAAGAGATTTTTATAGTTCTGCTTTTGAAAACTCCTCTAATGAGTAAGGCCCAACTGATTATGGCAGGGTCAAAAGTTACAAATATTCTCTCCCCCCAGCCACCGGCCCATCCAATTGTTTGTAGGACACAATCCCATACTCCCTTAGAAGAGGGGCATGGCTATGTGTTTGTGGCTCTGGGTAATAAAATGGTAGTGAGAATGACACACATGAGCAATATAGGCCTTAAAAGTCAGTTTTAAGAGTCTTTGTGCTTGTTTCCCAGGACCGAAATAGTCATAGAGCCCACACTGAGATGGAGGCTCTAAAAGGTTCACCCCTAAAAGAATGAGATGAACAGAGAACTCCTATCAACATACGTAGGACTACAGTAGAGGAAAGTACCCTGGATGTTAGTTAGACCACTAGTGTTTATGCACAGTGAGTTACAGCAGCATAATTTATTCCATACTTACTATATGGATCAATAGCCTGGGGCTATTTGTATACTTTTATACAGTTATAACCTATGTGTTTAATCACATTTAAAAGCCTCAACAAGCAAATATAATTACTTTTAGTATTTTGAAACCTTAAGGCATGGTATAATCTAATATATATTTATATAATTATTTACATCTTACAAAACTGTATCCACCAATATTAGATTGGTTTTGACTTTTGGGGAGATGAAGAGAAAAATGAGATCCTGTAAGGAAGAGTACATGAGAGCTTAGGCTATATCATGTAAGTCATTGTTTTAAATCCAAACCAAGTAGTGTCAAAATGTTGAAATTCTTTATAGCTAAATTATAGAGACTATAGTAACTTTTTATTATATAGAATTTAATTGGACTTTCCCTTGGGCCATCAGCTCCCAAATAATGACATGGAAGCTTATTATTGATTGTGAAAGCTTGGCCTTAGCTTAGGCTTGTCCCACTAGCACTTACAACTTAAATTAACTGGCTATTATTTATCTACATTTCACCATGGGGCTTTTTACCTCACTTTCATTCCATATGTCCCACTCCCTCCATGTCTCACTGAAGTCCCCTCCATACCTTGATTATCTCCCCTACTTCCTTTGTCTCCCCAGAAATCTCTTCTATAACTCCTGCCTCGCTATTGGGCATTCAGATTCTTACTTCACCAATGAACAGCAAATACATTTTCACACGTATACAAATATCCCGCAACAATAGAATCTAGTTGAAGTCTCTCAAAATACATTTTAAAAACAATGTTATTTTGGGACCAGAGAAATGGCTCAGTGGTTAAGAGTACTTGTTGCAGAAAGCCCAGGCTCAGATCCTAGCTCCCATAAGTCAGCTCACAACTGTCTGTAATCCCAGTTCTAGAGAATCTGATGCCCTCTTAACCTCCACTGATACCAAGTTTGATTGTGGTATACAGACATGCATGCAGGGAGAGCACGTGTGTGTGTGTGTGTGTGTATATATATATATATATATATATATATATATATATATATATATATATATATGTATGTATAAATGAAAGTAAGTAAATCTTAGAAGAAATATCATTTACTACCAATCAGCTCAAAGTGTTTTCTGAGCCTCATCAGTCGATATAATTTTCCATTAAATTAAATTATTTCTAAACAGCTCTAGGTAGTTGAAATCTATCCAGATAAAAATATAACTGTGCTCTTGAGGTTCTTCAAGGAAGATAGGTTCTTGGGATCTGTTCACATTCCCACATCTCTGTGTGCCTTCATTCTGGTCTCTGAAACATCAACAAGAACTTTCTGTGTCTAATTAGCCCTCTGCTGGAGAAAATTCACCTAGTCAGTGAATGTGAATAGTTTTGTCCATATCTACACAGTGAAAGTGAAGGCTTTTAGTTCACATTGCAAAACTCCCAACTTCAATGTCACTAGCTCAGTTGCCTTGGGCAAGTCAATTGGCTTCTTTGTACTTCAGATTTTTCATCTGAAACTTAAATTGTGAAGGTAAATTGCAGTTACATAGGATCAGTATTGTCCTGCCTATATTTTAAAGGTCCAGTTTTAAAGTAGTATCAGACTTTCAAATATATTTGACAATACCAATGTCTGTAGACTTGAAGGAGCAGAGATGTCTGAAGGGACTTACTCTTTTCTTAGCATGCTGGCAAGAGCACAGCCTCACTTCCCCTGCTCATTCCTTCCCCAGCCTCTTCTCTAGTGCTTGTGTGGCTGCAAACATTTTTTTATGCCTCATAGAAACATGTACATCTACCAAGAGCTATATTGAGTTTTTATTCCCTTTGAAAGTGCAAGTTTCAGGAAGGAGAAGTGACCATGACCTTTGAGGAAACCAAGAGGGGAAAGTGACATGGGAATGTAGAAAAGCAGGGGGCAGATTTGCCATCCCGTATCTTTAATTTCAGATAATTAAGTGACTCCCTCCAAGTCTGTTTATTTTTCCCATGGTCCTCTGGTGTTCAGGACAAGATAGATTATCGTGTTAGTTCTCACTTCTCATATTTTGTGAGAACTTATTTTAAAGCAGGATTCTGAGCATCCTGCTTCTAGAAACTCAATGCTGAAGGGCAGAGGGGTGTTCACTCACCTAGAAGGAGACCTCAAGACAAGGATGACGATCTGTCTTTAACTTTGGGGTCCTTGGTACTTTGGAAAATAAACAACTGATTACTGATTGCACTGAAAACACCCCTCAAATGATGTTTACACCAGAAAATACAAGCAAAATGTATTTTGTCATTGTAATTTAAAATCACACAATTTTATTGTTCTGTTATCTAGTAGTAAACTTTGAACTTTCTTTTTAAAAACATTTAAACCCCAAAAGTTCATATATCAGGGGATTAAACTATGCAGAGGCTGTATTCAGAGGCTGTCTCTTCTGTCAGTTTTTGGTGTGTGTGTGTGTGTGTGTGTGTGTGTGTGTGTGTGTGTGTGTGTGTGTGTGTATGTGTGTGTGTATGTATGTGTGTGTGTGTGTGTGTGAGTGTACAGATGCACATAGACATGTGCATATAGATAGCTTGCTTTCATCTTTGTGTCAGAACTGTTACTTTAAAATTATTCTTGTCAAGTATATATTACTTAGCAAGAATGCTCAGGATCCTCACCTCATTAATTTCTCAAAAGATCCCATGATGCTTTTCTATTTCTTCCTATCTAACAAAGTAATTGAAGTCTTAAAAGACAAACTCAATTTTCTATCAGCAACAAATGATAAACCCAGGACTTGAGGCCAGAAAGCTTCCTAACAACTCCAGTTTTTCCATTACACTGCAGATGAGGATAAGACTATAGCACTTCCCTGTAAGCCAGAACCAGCAAAGTCTTATTAAAAACTGGAGACAAAATTTCAATATAAATTAGGCATAAAACTCTAAAAGAGTCAAAAATGTTAGGCTCAGATACAAATGGTTAACACAGTTAAATCTAGCCAGCTGCCAGTGTGGGCTAGAAAGGTGGCTGAGGAAGCGTCCTTCTTTCAGAACCCGAAGCAATAAGACAATGGAAGAGTTGGCATCATTAAATGTCCAAAAGTGATGTGAGGTTTCTTCTCTTTCGCCCTAGAGAAACATACCCAGAATCATCAAGGTCTGGCTGAACCTAATGTTCTTTATCCTCAGGATGTGGTTTATCATTACCACCCAGTAGCTTAGCTTCAATATGAAAAAAAATGAATTGTAAAACAAAGGCAATAAAAGTTGCAAGTTGCAACTTGGGAAAAAAAAAAACCCTGTCATATTGATACATGTCAAGCATTGTGCATTCGTTATGTAAAAGTTTCTAGCCTCCACTATCACCTTCTGAGGAAGCATATGGAGTTCTGACCTCCTCACAAATATGTTTGAAATAGATTTGGTGGTATGATTTAGTCACAGTTTTAAAGCAAACACAGTACAATTGTCCTTAGAGTTTTGAATTGTATATGTGGGTAAGTGTCTATTCTCCTCATCAACTGCCAGGAATAGAGCAAACACACCCAATCCAAAGGTTGTACTCATAGAAGCAACAAAGAAAATGCACTAGAGAGTTCTATAATGGGAAGCAGGTGTCTTTCATCCTCTTCCTGTATCATACATTCGTTTAATTGAGGCTAAGAAACTGACTTTGCAAAGAGTTTTGTAAGAGCCAAGATACAGAAGAAACCTGGTATATTCAAAACATTCAAAGAAGGGCAAGCACATTATACTTTGGGGAAACTAAATATTGAAAGTTTTGTTGCATTAGCAACAAAAATATTTGATGAAACAAAAATAACTGATAAAAATCCAGTACAAAGACATATAAACAAATAACTTTCTCACCTTTTTTCCTCCTCTCTTCTTCTATTTCTCTCTCCCCTTCCCTCCTTTCTCCTTTTCTGTTAAAATCACAGGTAAGTTGAATAAAAAAGTACTAAAATCTGAGTGGCAATCCATAAATGTATCTCCCAGTGAACCAAGGTAGGGTAGAGCAGGGATTATAGGTCAGTCTCATCTTGGGATTTGTGCCTTAGTATCTCTTGATACAGACATGAGGACTTGTGTTAGAAGTGTACCTCTTGAGTAAAAACCAATATTCCTGAAAAGTTACTTTTCACTTCTAAGAAAGAAGGCAACATAGAATTGACCTGCTGGTACACAAAGAACACAGAAACAGAAAATCTGATTTGGGGGCTTTGGAAGTCGAAGTTCCACATAATAAAAACCAGAGTTCAAAAGTGATATTCATTCAGATAACCCCTAAAGTATTACTACCCAGACCTAGTAGCCACTGTGATCCATAGCAGCACACACAACAAATATGAGTCCTACTCACAGCCCACTATTCTGGGAGGATGTAAAATGCACCTGGTACAATTAATGACATTCAAGGAAGCCTAAAGAACTACAGAGTAACACTGTGAAATAGGAAGATTTTTATAAAACATACACAGATTTTAAAAAAAAATTAAATAGAAACAAGAATAAAGAGGAAAAGAATAAAAAGAAGTAAAAAGTTATAAGATACATCAGAAAGTTATTACAGTGAAAGCAAATAGAACACAGCTTGAGGGTTCATGTTGTGTGACTCTGGTGGGGGAATGAACAAACATCTACACACCCAGAGAGAACATTAAAGGCAGATGAAAGAAAGTGTTCTAGTCCATTCTAACGTAGTGAGTTAGTGACTTTACCAGGGTCACTTACAGGAGCCTGGGTGATGAGAAGGCAGCTAAATCATGGAAAAGCCCACTCAATCATGGTTGATGATTCATGAATGCTCTGTCCTTGAAATTCTCTGCATAATCTATATCAGTTAGCAGGACAGTTTTCTCTCCCCACTATTTTTTTTTACTGTCTTATAATCTTTTTTCTCCAGTTTTTTTATTTAATAATTTTAAAAAATTCATTTTACATAGAAACCACAAATTCCCCCTCATCCCTCCTTTCACTTATTCACTGCACAACGTTTCTCCACACCCACTCCCATCTACTCCTCTCAAAAAGTAAAGGCTCCAATGAGGATTCAGAAAAGCCTGACACATTCAGTTGAGGTGGATCCAGGGCCCTCCCCTTTGCATCAAGGCTGTTGAAGATGTCTCACCATAGGTAATAGGTTCCCTGCTTTTATAATTTTGCAAAGTAACCTTGTGAGCCTTGTTAAGTTTCAAGAACTTTCTAAACCTTGTAATTTTGTTTATTTCTTGAGTCTTATGAGCCTCTCTTCTCTTTCCACAAAAGCACATTTCAATCAGGATAAAATAGGTACTTATCATTCATATTGAAAATGCAAAACAAATCGTAGTGAAATTCACACCTAGAAACAGAAAGCAAACTTAAGAAAGGGGGAATGTTACAATCAACTGAAAAGGGTCGGGTTCAGGTTCCGGGACCAGGTGCTGTCTGCAGAGCATGTCCCCATGCACTCTGGAGCAGACAGAGATAAACTCTCACTGCCAGGGTCCCCCCAGCTGCTGCTGAGGGAATTTGCACGGCCACCCCACCTCCAACTGAGCAAATGGATAAGGACTGGGGACCCTGAATCACAGACTCAGACCTCGCCCAGAGGTGAGGAGGGTTCAGCAGGCCCCACCGCCTGTATCCCTGACAGGGAGAGTTGAGCTCCAGTCAGGTTCCAGTTCCAGGACTGAGTGCTGTCTGTAGAGGGTGTTCTCCCCCCCTCAGATAAACTCTGACTGCCATGGTCCCCCCAGCTGCTACTGAGGGAATTTGTATGGCTACCCTGCCTCCAATTGGTCAAACAGAGAAAGATTAAAGACTTGAAATTCAGTCCCCTGCCCAGAGCAGAGGAAGAGATTGAGCAGACCTTTTCCTCAGAGGTGACAGGAGGCACACAAGTCCTAGTGCCACAACTGACCAGAAGCCACCTAATCGTGAACCACTGAAGCCATGGGCAGATGCCAGTGCAAAATTTTACACAATTATATAAAGAACAACAAGGGAACTCCAGAAGAAAGTGACAATCCTACAAATACAATGTAGCGGGAAATCAGGAACTATATATGTGAACGATCGCGTCATAGGACTGGAGACGAGTGGGGCGTGGTTAACTGAAAAGGATTCCGGAAGTAGACCTTCGAGGGACAGGACCAGGACAGGAAGTCATCATTCTCTCGCGAGAGTTCCCCGACCGGGTACACAGTTCAGCCCACCTGCCCGGGAGTTCAGACGTACGTCGTACGTCGTGGGGATGAAGAATCTTCCTTAGAAAGGCTCTGGCGCGCTGCAACCTCATCCTGTCATCTTCTCTTAAAACTGGCTCTGTTTTGTAAGCGATTTTCACAAAATAAATCCCGTTTAAAACATATCTCAGGGCGGGTTTATACCGCAATAATTGACGCCTGAACGCGGGGCTAATTCTACAAACCCACCGATTTCCTCACTCACCCACGGAGCCGGTCTGAACTTGGTTACCAGCTGCGCACAAGCCTCCTGTACGCAACCAGGAACGAATCTACCTGCAGCAGACCTCCTAAGAGACGGATTGACCCGTTCTAGTGGAGCACGCCTGGTAGGATTTGTTGAAAGACCTGAGAAAAACCCTCCCAGCCGAATCGCCACCTCGTTTCTCGCACCATTGCTGCCGCTGCTGATCACGACAGCGACATCTGCTGGCCGTAAGTTCTCATTACATCTGAGTATATTTTTTTCTTCCTTTTCTTTTCTACATATTTTTTTCCTTTCTACAATGTCTTACCAGATAAATGTTCAGAATTTTTCTCACTTTGTCACAATGGTGATAGAGGATTATTTCCAGGATTACGCATTTGGAGGTTATCTCCACCCAGGAGTCCTTTTGCTTTTTTGTGTGATAATGTACTTCATACTTAGCTATTTTAAGGCATCTCAACATAGAGAGTATG
>PVIH01018703.1:0-37648 GCA_004025045.1 Sigmodon hispidus
GGCATCACCATTCCTTTCTCAAGGTGGTGTTGAGCATCACAGACATCTTGCAAAGAGATTGTTTAGTTTGGCGAATAATGGCCTGAGGGGCAAAGGACTGTCAGCGTGCTCACTGTCCGAAATGGACCTGCAGGATGAAGGATAGAGACTGCCGAAGCCTGCCTAGACAGGATAAGACGGTCCTACCAAAAAATACCCTTCTTCTATGGAAACTTGTCAGATATCCTAGGCCAGTAGCCACAAAAATAGATGCTTCCGCTATACAGAGAAGTGGTGGATGACTGTCCAGGTAGTTAACTGACGTTATCTTCTCCTAAATTCTAAAAGTTACTTCATGATTCCAACTTTAGATATATATTTTCCTTCTCAGGTCTCAACTAAGGAATTTATTCTATGATAATGTGGGTAAACAGAGCTTCTCGTATTACAAAAAGAGCAAGGAAATTTAATGAAAATAAATGTTTCATATTTACTCAAGTATTTAATTATTGCTTAACATAGAACAAAACAGATACAATGTTGCAATAAATATTTGATTAATAAATATATAGTTTATTCATAGTTATGCAGGTAGCTATATAAATGTGTGATTAGTGCTGCCCCAAATTTTCTTCATTAAGTGAATTAATTATGTAATTTGGATTGGTATTTAGTTTCCTGTCTTCTAGCCTACTGCTTACTTAATACAGTATTTCTTTTATTTTTAAAAATTATCTGTATTATAGGCTTTAGCCTTTGAGTTGACTAAATTTTACTCAAAAATTATTTTTAACTTCTCACTTCTTTTCATAAAATGATACCAGAAAATGTACTTTTTATCTTTCTTGTGCCGTGCTGAGAGTTTCAGTGATGTGAAAGAATGTGATACTCTCACAATGGATTTGCTCTTGACACAGATTTTCAACAGATTATTTATGGTACATTGTGTTGCACAAGGAAGTATAGTTGCATTACCTGTCACAACAGTGGCCTGATCTTAGAAATGAATATTTAATAAGCTGCTATATTGTCAATAAAGACTTTGCTACCTGTGTCTTACTACTTAGCAAACTATATATGAAGTACCATTAGACTATCAATCAATGCAGAGAAGTTTGGAGATTTATCATGGGGTACAAAATTGTGTTCTTTGGATTATCTTGTATCCTTTTTGCTTATTATACTTATATACCCATACCAGAAGACATTGAAGAATGCTGGAAAGTGAGAATTATAGATGTTTCTATGAAAATATCAACACTTATGGTAATATGTTTTTCATGGGAAATTGGGAAGCCTTGTAACAAATATATATATTTGAAATTTAAACAGTATTTTGAAAGGGACTTTTCTTTTACTTAGTGCTATATCTATCAAATAATAATATAGCTTATGTAGTTAACATTTTAGTTAATTATTAACATGCCTTATTGTCTACTGAGGTATACATAATGTTTGTAAGATGCTATTTCTAAGGTTAATTTATATATTGACAACAAAACAACAAACAATTCTAAAAGAGTGTGTGAATAATTGTCCAAATGCTTGAATATATTTGATGTTTTTCAGAAAATTTAGGCTCATATATTTTCTTAAACTCAAATGTGTAAATTTTTTATACTTATAATTTTAGTATATATTTAACCTTTTACTGTTTTAGTATTTTTTTCCTTTCTAGGTTGTTCTTAGAATACACAAAACTGTATTCTCATGCTAGAAAAGTTTATATTTTGTTAACATGCATTGATTTTAAGTTTAATTATTAACTCGATATTGCTGATGATTTTATAATAGGTTTATATAAGTTCTATATTAATATTAAAATAAAGTATATTTTGACAATCAAAAATTCATATATGTTTATATTTTTCATATCATTTTATAATTGTTTATAGAAGATAGCTGGCTTTCCTACCATTTTTGGATTGGACTGCTGTGAGATTCCACTGTGAAATCCACTGGAAAGCAGTACTGTTTATTCATAAGCAGAACACTTTTCTTTTTTGAGCAGAAAGTGTGCTTAAGAATATGCTTCCTGAGATCTCTCAGAGACACACAGATGCTCAAATGCCACATCTTGACACTAATACTGCTGTTATCTGTATTTAAGTCTATATTACTGGAGTTCAGATTTTATAATAACAGTTTCAAAATTTGAACTCAGGAATACACTATGCTATCTTTTACAAAAATGGGCTTCTTTTTAGAAGCTTTATGGTTGCTATGGTAATAAGAAGGTTTAGGGAGAAGATAGGAACAAGTAATGAATGATCAGAGAAGACACTTAAAGTGTGGTAGAGGAAGAAAACATAGCACACTGTGCTGTGTACATGGAGAACAATCTTCCCATGCTAGACAACCCTCAGAATTTCATTTGTGGTTTTTAATAATATATCCTGGTAAAATTTTATATATTTTAGTTTACAATATAGAATACAGTCTATTATCCTAGGAAAATCAAGGTGTTGTGATCTTGATATGCCATCACATTCACAATCTAGAGCAGATAAATGAAGTCATGCATCCATTAGCAATCTGGGTTACAATATGGGGAACAGGGTCATCTACCTTAAGGCTATGTATTACCACATTAATTGATGTAATCAAGACACTTCCCTGTGAATATGTTCACCAACCAATACGATCTAGAAAGTCCCTTAATGAGACTCTCCTAAGGTGATTCTAGGTTTTATAAATTCAACACTTAATGTAATCATTAAAATAGGTAACAGATTTTTTTCTGACTCTAAAGTTAGAAGGCTTATTAATGTTTGGGTTTCTAATGTCTCACATTGTCAATTGGTCAGTAAAGAAAATAAAGATGACCAAGTGCTGCTGTATAAACTGTTACATCATTATCCTTGAATAGTTCATGTATCAAAAACCTCAAAACTTATATTCTATCAATATAAATGTATTTTGAAAGTATGTATTTATAAAATTTGAACTTTGTGCCTTCAAGTATAAAGGAGGATTATGAAACATGTAAATGAATAATATTTTACTTGTACATGATTATCTATGAACTATGGCAGCTATTTAAATAATCAATCTAGCCATTAAAAGCTTGCACTAGGAGTTCATTGATATACCATTTGCTTACTATTTTATAGCCAGAGTGTCATATTTTCTCATGTTTTTAAAACTTCCAATATTTTATATATTTCATAGTTATATCTTATATATTACAAACATGCTATGTACTTCAGTTTTTAAAAGGCCTATATAGAAATATCATATACAATTAGCCTAAGTAATTGGAAGTTTTTGTCCTGCCTGAAACTCTCAAATATCCAGCAGCCATTTCCCAAATAATTGACTCAAAGGCTTAATATTATAGTAACTTCCATGTCAGTAGTTCAGGCTCATTATAAACTTAAACTAACCCATAATTCTTATTGATGTTTAGTCACATGGCTTGGTACCGTTGCTAAATGAAGCTGTTTCCTCTTGTTTCATCTGTGTCTGGCTGGAAACTCCTGTTTTCCCTTTCTCTTTCCAAAATTTTCCTAGTTAGGCTACCTTACCTCTACTTTCTGCCTAGCTACTGGCCAATCAGCATTTTATTTTTTTGATATATTTATTTTTTTGTGTATACAGTGTTCTGCCTATATGTATGTCTGTATACCAAAAGAGGGCATCAGATTCTATTATAGATGGTTGTGAGCCACCACATGGTTTTTGGGAATTGAACTCAAAACCTCTAAAAAGAAGTCAGTGCTCTTAAGCTCTGAGCTATCTCTCCAAACAAGAACAAATCTTTATAGTGTACAAAAGCATTATCCACATTTTATGTTTTTTTTTCTTTTTAAAACAATAATCTTGAACTTAATCTTCTTTGTTTAGTTTTTTTTTCCTAACCATTATTTATAACAACTTGTACCAACATTCTAAACAAAGACAAATATGTATAATTCCATCTTTTTTGGAATGTGAGTGTAGTTCTCTAGATTACTTCCTGTTGATTGTAAGCTCTTGTAATATTATGAGGACACACAGAAAATCTAGAATGATAAACAAGTGTTGAGTGGAGTAGTCTGTGAAGCTGGATCATCTTAGCCAACAGCCTTGAAGCTATCTGGATTCAGAACTCAAAAAAAAAAAAAAAAAAAAAAAAAAAAAAAAAAAAAAAAAAAAAAAAAAAAAAAAAAAAAAAAAAAAAAAAAAAAAAAAAAAAAAAAAACTTCAAGAGAAGTGCTCAGGAACATTGAATAAAATCAGTGTCATATGGTCCCATTGGAGCTTTTTTAGGGGGTTCTTTTTCAACTAAGCCTGGTTTTTCTTAACTCAGGATTAATTCACAGCCTCTTATTTTCTGTGAAAGCAAAAGCATAAACTTTTCTACAAAGTAACATATCTTTTGACTTAAATTTTGAAGTCAAGGCATTTTTTAAGATATATAGGTTGTAATAATCTAGCAGAATTTATAATCAAATGTCTCTTAGCAGTTTTTGCTCCTTCTTCTGCTGTCAAAAAACTCAAAGACTACACATGAATATACGATTTCCAGACTCTGTTTATTTTCCATCTTTATGTGGTTTATTTTTTTAACTCTAGTTTTTAAAATACTTTCTATATTCTGTTTCTTTTCTCTGCCAAGTAAGCCTATATATATTTTAAAACATACTTTAAACCATTTAGACTTTTTAAAAATGAAAATATGAGTCTGTCCTTATGATATATCTTTATCTTTTTCTGAGCAGAGGAGCATTTAATCTGCCAAACAGCATGGCTAGGATTGAAGTTTTGAGGCTAGGATTAGGCGACCACTTCCTAAATATAATACAAGTGGCACAGACACTAAAATCAACAATCAATAAGTGGGATCTCCTGAAGCTAAGAAGATTCTGTAAAGCCAAGGACACTGTCAATAGGACAAAACGGCAGCCTACAGAATGGGAAAAGATTTTCACAAACCCTACAAGTGATAGAGGACTGATCTCTAAGATTTATAAAGAACTCAAGAATCTAGAGTCTAAAACCTTGAATAATCCAATCAAAAAATGGGGTTCAGATCTAAAAAGGAATTCTCAGCAGAAGAATTATGAATGGCTGAAAGGCACCTGAAAAAGTGCTCTTCATCTTTAGCCATCAGAGAAATGCAAATCAAAACAACTTTGAGATACCACCTGACACCTGCTAGATTGGCTAAGATAAAAGACAGATGACAACCTATGCTGGAGAGGATGTGGAACAAAGGGAACACTCTTCCATTGTTGGTGGGAGTGTAAGCTTGTTCAGCCACTTTGGAATGCAGTATGGCAGTTTCTCATAAAACTGAGAATCAATCTCCTCAAGGACCCAGAAATACCACTTCTGGGTGTATACCCTAAAGATGCACATTCACACTCCAAAGACATTAGCTCAACTATGTTTATAGCAGCATTATTTGTAATAGCAAGAACCTGGAAACAACCTAGATGCCCCTCAACTGAAGAATGAATTAACAAACAGTTGTACATCTACACAATGGAGTACTACTCAGCAGGAAGAAAAAAATATCCTAAAATTTGCATGTAAACGGATGGATTTGGAGAATATCCTTCTGAGAATTGAACTCAGATCCTCCAGAAGAAAAGTCAGTGCTCTTAACCACTGCCATCTCTCCAGCCCCCATTTACCAAAATTAAATGAGGAACAGATTAATTACCTAAATAGGCCTATAACACTTAAGGAAATCAAAGCTGTCATTAAAAGCCTCCCCAAAAATAAAAGCCCTAGTCCAGATGGTTTCAGTGCAGAATTCTACCAGACATTCAAAGAAGAAATACTACTATTACTCCTCAAACTATTTCACACAGTAGAAACTGAAGGAATATTGCCAAATTCCTTTTGTGAGGCCACAGTTACCCTAATACCCAAGACACTCAAAGACACAACAAAGAAGGAGATTTACAGACCAATTTCCCTCATGAATATTGATGCTAAGATTCTCAACAAAATTTTGGCAAACCATATACAACAATATATAAAAAATATCGTCTACCACCATCAAGTAGGCTTCATCACAGAAATGCAGGGCTGGTTTAACATATGAAAAACCGTAAACGTTATCCATCATATAAACAAACTAAAGGAACAAGTAAACGTTATCCATCATATAAACAAACTAAAGGAACAAAACCACATGATCATATCCTTAGATGCTGAAAAAGCCTTTGACAAAATCCAACACTCCTTTATGATAAAAGCCCTGGAGAGATCAGGAATACAGAGAGAATAACTAAATATAATAAAGGTGATTTACAAGAAGCCGACAGCCAGCATCAAACTTAATGGAGAAAAACTCAAAGCAATCCCACTAAAACCAGGAACTAGACAAGGATGTCCTCTCTCCCCTTACAAATTTTCAAAAGATAAATTCTTGAAGACTTTTCAGTTGTGTTGTTTATTTTTCTCCTGTATCTCATTTCTATTTGTATTTGTATAGATCTATATTGTTAGGGCTTTTCCTTCAGCACATAGTCTACTGTTTACTAGTGTGCATGTTTTCTAATGAAAAATGCATTTGCATCCTTTCTGAAACATATTGTGTTAAAAATAAAAAACTTTATTTTATTTTCATAAGATAAAAATCTATGGTGCTCAGTACTTTCATTGTGTTTTTTTAAAATACATTTTCTGTAAGTTTTAAGAAGTATTTATTAAATTTATTTATTTAGTGTGTTTATTTGCATACCCAGGTGCAGGTTCCTGCCATAGCATACATATACTTAGAGGTCAAAAGACAACATTGGAGTCAGTTCTTTCTGTTTACTATGTGGATCTCAGGGATAGAAATCAGGTCATCAGCCTTGATGTGAAGAAATTATATTTGATAAGCCATGCTTTGGTCTGTGCCTGTCTTTTCTGAGCATTGATAAGGTTCCTAGATATGCAAATATATATCATTTAAAATCTTGAACATTGGTTCATCAAATATATCTTTTCTGCTCTAACATTTTATCTCTTCTCCAACTATATAAATGTCAGAGCATTACAGATTATCCCATGGATATTAAATTTGCTTCCTTAATTACAATTATTGTTTTTATTTCAGATTGTATAATTTTTGATATATTTTCAAGTTCAATAAATCTCCAATTGTCATAACTTATAAATATTGTATTTTGGATAGTTTCTTAGTTCTATTGTGAGTTTTTTCATCGTGTCATCCTTAGTACACTTCATTTCTTGAGGATGTCTGTTATTTAATTTGTTCCCCAAAAATGTATCTTTACCTTATGGAACATAATAGTTAATTTAAAATCATTGACTTCTGGCATAAATAATCTCAAGTTTACAACTTTGCTGTTGCTTTCCTCAGGAAAATAACCTCATTTCCATTTTTGGAGGGTCAGATAACTATGGTTAATATCATGAGTATTATGATAACTGTGGTATGAGAGTGGCTCCCATAAGGTGATCTCATACATTTAATATGTGAACCTCAGATGGTAGAATTGTTTGGGAAGGATTTGAAGAAGGTTTGTCATGGGGCACCACTTCTTTAGTTTAAAAGGACTTTTGCAAATCTCAATACTTCCTCTCTGTTTTATGGCTTTGGATCAAGATCCTAATTCTCTGATTTTTTTTTTTTGTTGTTGTTCTGTTATCATGGACTCTTACCTTCTCAAACCATAAGCCAAATTAAGTGTTTTTTTTTAAGTTGCCTTGACAATAGTGCTTTATCACAGCAATAGAAAAATAACTTAGACACATGGGCTTTTTTAGAGTTCTAATAAAATTATAGACTTTGTCACTATTTTGTTTTAGGAGTCTATCATTCAGATTATCAAGAGGCTAAAAGAGACTTTTACTTATATTGTTAAATATATTCAAGATTGGTGAATAAAATTTTTAAAATATAAAGATCTTTACTTTCTGATGTAATTTAGAGATTATTTGTAATTATTGTCACTCAATATTTTTGACCCTGTGCTCAGTCTTAAAGAAAATTAAAGCTTCTTGGAATTTCATCTGACTTAACTAATAAATTACTAATGTGCTTTGGCCAATAAAATACTTCAACAAATATAGATAATGGCTCTCTAAAGTGAATTAAAACACTTTTATCAGCAAACATATTTGTACATACTAATCTTATCTAGCTAAAAAACTATACTTCTGTTTCTAAGACCCAAATATGCAAGTGGTCTGAGAATTAAATATGATTGACTGCATTATAAATGATTAAAGACATGTTTTTCCACTGTATGTGTATTTCTATATATGTATGTGTGTATTAAAGTGTAACACAACAACTCTTATCCCTCATGATTTCCATGGAATTATCTGTCTCTTCTAATGTTGCTACTCATGCAACTTATATTTAGATATAGTCTTTTGTAACTGAATAATTTATCATTTCTTCAAAGTTATGAAAATGTAATTCATCATCTAATCTTATATAGATAAGCATATGTAACTGGTCTGGAAGAATCAGCTTATACCTCACTTTACCTGTCTGGTATTGGCTAGTAAGCTAGTTAGTACTTCTGAAATTTGTTTTCTCATCATTAATGTAGAGCAGTTACAGCATCTGTAATATTGACTAGAACTTGATATCCTGAGAAAATTACACAATTACATAAAATTATAGGCTTTCTTTTAGTTGAAATATCAGTTATATGTTGTAAGAATATTAAAAATGCTAAAGAGAAATATATTTTAGCTATAAAAATAAAATGTTTCCTTTAAGGAAAATAAAAAAAATCTCTGTTTAGCTGAACACTGTAAACAGGTTATCAGTAATGTAGTAACTAATTCATTATATTTCAATTTTTAAAATAAATTGAACGCAAAAAGATGGCTTGATAGGTAAAGCACTTTCTGCACATGCATGGAAACATGAGTTTGAATGTTCAGTACCTATATAAAACTACGTTTCCATTTGTGACACCACAGTTCCCCTGGTAGCATTGGAAGATGAGATATGAGAATCCCTGGAAGTTTATGGGTTATCTAGACTGCCATATGCCGTGGCAAAGAATAGTAACTCTAACTCAACTTAGATGGAAACTGACAACTAGCATCTGAATGTATTCTCTGGTTTCCATAGATGTATAAGGTACATATATGCCTATGTGCACACACACACACACACACACACACACACACACACACAAACTAAATTTAATGAACAACAAATAAAATGAAATAATGGGAATATTCATACAAAGAAAGGAAGAATAAAATGCTATTTCCAGATGGTATATTTTAGATAAAACAAGAAGAACATAACCCCATAAAAAGTACAATACCAAAAAATTGTGGTATCTTATGAAATTGCCTTGTTATCAAATATTGCATGCCTGAGATTGCTTTCTAGATTTATAGTGAGATTTTACTGTTGGACAGTTTCATAAATTTGCATGATGAATTCCCCTCCTGGTTGGAATTGTTCCCAAAATTTCCCTATTTTTATGTCTTCTTTCTTTATGAAACCTAATTAGTTTAATTAGTTTCCTGTCTTAACATGGGGGAACATTATGTGCCAGAGCAAGGGTAACTATCTACACCAATGAAAGTGGAATGAAAGTGAAATCTTCCCTCTCAACAATCATTAACTGTTAGTTTTTCCTGAAGTTTGGTTGGGACTACATTAACAAGTCCCTTATTCATCATAAAATGTTGATTTGCCTAATCTTATGTAAATATTACAGATGAACCTATTGAGATTTCTATAGTATAAATAATAGTTGGGACATGTAACAAAGACTTATTTTTTGAGTCTAATAATACTTTCATGTTTTTCTAAATTAAAGATAATAATTCTTTGGCTTATTTGGTACAAATAATTTCTGAATTTATTTGCCTTATTGCTTGACTAATAATATTTTATTATTTTGAAAATTATAAATAAAAATATATTTACTGATGCCTCTATCATCTGTCTGTGATCTATTTTTCTTTCTGTACCTATCTATGTTTTGATTATATTTATCCCTACTCTCCATTACCACTTCAAGAAGATTTTTCTTATTGCATACCCCTCTCATCACAATGTCCTTTTTAAAAAGATTTTTTATAACTCACTGAGTTGAGTTAATGTTGCCAATATGTATATGGATGTAGACCTGTGTGCTGGAGCCAAGGCAGCTTACCAAGGGCCATATCCCTAAATGCACTCGATTCTTTTATCCTCAGTATCTATTATCAATAGCTCCTGAATTGGGATTAGGACCTCTTGTGTTACAAACTCCCCCCAAATGCAAACATAATGTTTGATTTGGTCATGTGCACAGCTTATGCAGATAAACAGAATATCTATGAATTTGTAAGTGCACTTGCCTTTTCATATCTGGAATGCACTGTATTTTAAATATCTCTTCCTACTCCTATGTTTCCATATCATCCTTCCCAATCCTATGAGTTGTTCATTTTACTTGTGAAGAGGGATGTGTATACACACTACAGCATTTTCACACCACCTACCCCATTTTTCCATTGCAGCTTTATGTGCATTTAGTGCTGCTAAAATTAAAAAAATAATGTGTATATTTGGATGTTGTTTTGATAGGCCACATTATTTGAAAACATGGGTCTTATGAAATTTGAAGATTTTTTCATCATATTAATGAATATGCAAAATACAGAGCCAATTTCAGATGAAAACATTACAGTGATTGACACAGACTTCAGTAATATTCCTGTTCGTCTGTATTTGCCAAAAAGAAAGTCTGAAATACAGAGACCTGCTATCATTTACATTCATGGTGGTGCCTTTATCACCGGAAGCTCCAGTAAGTATATTTTTAATGTGTGTTTTAATTTGATTGCAATTACTGTATGAAATAAAATTCTATGCATTCTCATGACCTTGTTCCACCTTCTGCAACTACTTCACTTTTTCCCTTGAGCATTTGGGAGTAGTCATTATTCTGGTGTTTTTTATAATGAATTTCATTTTATGTTTTTTAAGTGAATTGGGTTTTGCTGATAAATTTTGACATTGTTTTCCCTTAAGATTTTAATCAAAATAAATTTATAATTTCTGTCACCACCTCTTTTATAATAACTAGATTCAATCCATATTTAATTTTGGTAAATAAAAATAGGTTTATTGATTTGTAACTAAAACTAAGATTCTCACTTATGTTCAGAAAGGCAACTTAGAGTTTATTTTAAAGCCTAAGTCTCTCCCAATGAAAAAGAAAAACCGGAGGGGTGGGGGAGAGGGGGTGCGGCTAGAGCCTGAAGGGGGTGAGCGAGAAAGAGTGCACCGGCGAGCAGAGCCGGGGCCCAGCCTGAGTATTCTTACTTGTAAATACTGTTATTTGTATATACTGTAAATGATGACGTCGGTGGGCACTAACCGAGCCCGGGGAAATTGGGAACAACCTCAAAACCAAAACCAGGCACACCACAAGCAGCGACCACAGGCTACCGCAGAGCAAATTCGACTTGCATAGATGATTTCGGACCATAATGATGCTGACTTTGAGGAGAAGGTGAAACGATTGTCTCCAGGGTCTTCAGACAACCAACCAATCCTCCAGCCCTCAGCCGGCTCAACAGAAACTGAAACAGCAAAAGAAGAAAACCTTGACATCTAAGATTCCTGCTCTGGCTGTGGAGATGCCTGGCTCAGCAGATATCTCAGGGCTAAATCTGCAGTTTGGAGCATTGTAGTTTGGGTCAGAGCCTGTCCTTTCTGATTATGAGTCTACCCCCACCACGAGTTCCTCTTCAAGCCAGGCTCCTAGTAGTCTGTATACCAGCACAGCCAGTGAGTCTTCATCTACAGTTTCATCTAACCAGAGTCAGGAGTCTGGTTATCAGAGTGGCCCAATTCAGTCAACAACTTATACCTCCCCAAATAATGCTCAGGGCCCTCTATATGAAGAGAGATCCACACAGACGCAGCAGTATCCCAGCTCCATCTCTTCATCACCCCAAAAGGACCTGACTCAGGCTAAGAATGGTTTCAGTTCTGTGCAGGTCACACAGTTGCAGACCACGCAATCTGTTGAAGGTGCTACAGGCTCTGCAGTGAAATCTGACTCACCTTCCACTTCTTTTTTTTTTTTTTTTTTGTAGTTGTTTTGTTTTGTTTTTCACTCTTTGGGGACCTACCACCCAGCTCCCAAGTAAGTCTATGGAAATTTATTCTTTTTTTTTTCCTTCTTTATTTTGTATTTAACAAAAAAACAGTAACATGAATTTAAAATGAGGAAAAGTTAACAATAACTATAAAGAGGATAAGAATCATAAGCATGGCTTATCAAGGGTGGTAATGCAAATAAGATTGCTACACATATATTTACTATGTGTTCAGCTTTCCCTCTGAAATTTTTCTTTCCATCCCTGTATATTCTTATTCAAGGTCCCTTCCCCCTCCCACCACATCTTGTTATTTTTCTTCTCTGCAACTCCCCATCCCTTCCCTGGGCAGGGAGCAGACAGTCCTATGGTCCCACTGACCCAATAATGCTTGGATCAGTCTCCACTCCTGGCCAAATCCAGTTTTGTCCCCCCTCCCTGAAGAGTGAGTCTGGTATTCCTATAGTTGGAGTGGGGTTCGAAGGGTCAGTCCAGGGTGTTTCTGATCCCAAGCTGTTCAGTGGTTGTGGTTTGCCCCTTGGGCATGTTTGGCTTTTTTTCTTGTTTGTTTGTTTAGAGACCACTAGTGAGTGAGTACATCCCCTGCTTATCTGTCTGAGATTGTGATACCTTGCTGAGGAGGATATTCTCCAAATCCATCCACTTGCCTGCGAATTTTAGGATATAATTTTTTCTTACTGCTGAGTAGTATTCCATTGTGTAGATGTACCACAGTTTGTTAATCCATTCTTCAGTTGAGGGACATCTAGGTTGTTTCCAGGTTCTTGCTATTACAAATAATGCTGCTATGAACATACCTTCTCTCAATGAAACAGTACCTGCAGCTTCCTTACTGACGACAGCCAATCAGCATTCACCCTCCTTAAGTGGCCTGAGCCACAGTAAGCAGATTCCAAATACCACCACCACACAACACAGCAGTTCGTTATCTACTCAGTAGAATACCCTTTCTTCATCAACGTCTTCTGGGCGTACTTCAACACAACACACTTTTACACACAAGTGTGGAGAGTGAAGCGAATCTCCATTCTTCCTCCAGCACTTTCTCTACCACATCCAGCACTGTTTCTGCACCTCCCCAGTGGTCAGTGTCTCCTCCAGTCTGAATAGTGGCAGTAGTCTAGGCCTTAGCCTGGGCAGCAGCTCTACTACCACAGCCTCAACTCGAAGCTCAGTTGCTACAACTTCAGGAAAAGCTCTGCCTAGTCTTCCTCCTGGAGACCCGCCATTGTTGCCTAGTCCATATATTATGGCTCCAGGGCTGTTACATGCCTATCCGCCACAAGTACATGGTTATGATGATTTACAGATGCTCCAGACAAGATTTCCATTGGATTACTAAAGTATCCTGTTTCCACACCCAGTACTCCACTTACTGGGAGGGATGGTAGCCTGGCCAGCAACCCATATTCTGGTGACCTCATCAAATTCGGCCATGGGGATGCCTCCTCCCCAGCCTCAGCCACACCCTTGGCCCAACCCCAACAGAACCAGACGCAGATTCACCACACCACGCGGCAGACATTTCTGAACCCGGAGCTGCCTCCTGGCTACAGTTATACCAGCCTGCCATACTACACAGGGGTTCCAGGCCTCCCCAGCACCTTCCAGTAGGGGCCTGCTGTGTTCCCTGTGGCTCCCACCTCTTCCAAGCAGCATGGTGTGAATGTCAATGCGAATGCCTTGGCTACCCATTTCCAAAGGCCAAGTGGATATGGGTCTCATGGATACAACACTGGTGTATCAGTCACCTCCAGTAACACGGGCGTGCTAGATATCTCGGGTTCTGTGTACTCCAAAACCCAGCAATCCTTTGAGAAACAAGGGTTTCACTCCAGTACTCCTGCTGCCTCCTTCAACTTGCCTTCAGCCCTAAGAAGTGGAGGGTCCATCAATCCAGCCACAGCCGCTGCCTATCCACCTGCCCCCTTTATGCATATTCTGACCTCCCATCAGCAGCCACATTCTCAGATCCTTCATCACCATCTGCAGCAGGGGGGCCAACTGATGCCCTGACCCTCTTCTCTCGGTCCCATCTTCTGAGAGGGCTTCTCAGCCTGGAAACTATGGAAACAGCATCAAAGAGAGAAAAGAATGTGGGGCGATTCCGCTGCTCCACGCCCCCAGCGGCCCATCCCACACCTCAGCTTCAGGTCTGTCCCATTCCTATACCATCCCACCCTGTTGTATGTATTATAGGATTTGTATTTTCTCTCTCCACTTCCTCTTTGCATTCAAGATTATGAAACTTATACAAGGATAGAAAGTGTGACTTCTTTGTTCATAATAATAATAACAAAAAAGATTATTAAAAAAAAGATTATGAAACTTTGCTGTGGGCCCTGCCTTCCCTTCACTTCTTCCTATTCACCCTGGTGGTGTATGGGTGAGGTGGGGAGGTGACCCCCCAAATATATATCAGCCCAACAGCCCTAAGTCTCCTCCTTTATTATTAGAAAACCAAACAACACACACACACAATGGTGTCATAAATATGAACAGCATTGTCATATGAATTAGTTGAAGTGTTTTTTTTTTTTTTGTACTGTGTTCTCAAACATAATGGATTAATGTGTCTTGTATATATATACGTATTTATATAAAGAAGACAAAAACCAAAAAAAAAAAAAAAAAGAAAAAGAAAAATCATGTTGAAAACAATTATCCCAAGAAGAATATTTAGCCATAGGTAAACTAAATACCTTTATTAAAAAGTACGAGATCAAAAAGACCTTTAAAAAATTAAGTTAATTTTGATGACTATCTGAATTCATGAATATTATTGTGATGATTATAATATGATCTTCAACTTATTCTAAAGTTCAAATTTATAGCCAGTTTTATGGACATAAAACATTACTTTGAGAGAGCAAAGGCATATACTCTTTCCTCTCTTGAAAAAAATACAAATTCAATCAAAGGTTAGTCTATCATTATTAAAGCTTTGGGACTGTGGTCCTCTCCATTGCTTGTGGGTCACTGTGCAATACTGCATGATGTCATTTCCTTCAGGACTGCTCAGCTACAACCCTCCATCCGATATGTGACCCCAGAAAGGAGCAGTTCATAAGCGGTCACAGTGAACTGTATTGTGACTGGAGTCAAGTGTAGTTAGCAACACAAGAAAGCCAAGGCAGGGTTTTTGTTTGTTTGTTTGTTTTATTTTTTGAGAGATCCTAAATAGGTCATCAGAATAAAACAAGCTTCTTTCATTGTGACCTAACAAGATTTTGTCTTCTAGCCTGGCTTAGAAGTGATTTGCTAGGCAGGAGATAAGGAAGGTTTTCTTACTCTGGTGGAGTTGTCTTACATGTGTTGATGGATGTGCTGATTGCAAGATTTCCATCAAGTAATCACATTTCATTTTTTTTTTTAAGATTCATAGATGTGTCTGGTTGTCTATTGCTCTGCACTTACAAAATTCTGTTCTCTATATTTTTTTCTCATTTCAGAGATGCTGCCCTATGATTCCCTGAACAGGTTTACAGCCAACAAACTTGAAGCTGTTGTTATAGCACCAGAGTAAGAGATTGGCAATCTTTATTATCGTGGCTCTTGCCTTCCCAGCATGAACTTAATTTACAGCACAAATTACATAATCCAGCTGATCTGCTGTTAAAAAATTTTGTTTTATAAATTTTTTCTTAACATTACAATATTCACATTTCTTTAATCAGATCCAGTTTTGGTTTACTCTCTGAATAGTTCACCCCTGTGAGGGACAGAGGAGTGAGAATCCTTGCCAATAAAGCAGTAGTAGCCTCAAAAACATAAAACTTACCCAGGTAATATACTTGCAGTGTATATTCATCATACCTGAGGGTTGTCAGGCTTTATTTGAAAGGTAATTATAAACAATATATGTTACAGTTGTTCTTGAATCAAGTAATATTAATTAGAATCAATGTTAGGACTACTCAAACATTTTAAGAATGTTTTCAATGACAGCTCTTAGAATTTCCTGACTTTTGCTCAAATGTCCAACAATATCCTAGAAAAAAAGAATACATGTTTATTGATTTATGATATGTTTAATGTATTCTGAACTTCTTATACCCCATTATGAGGTTAAGAAAAATGGCTTTTTCCTGCCAATTTTATGTATAGGAATGGATTTACAAAATTGTAGATTTGTGCCAAAACTCTCTAAGGAATTTTGGCTGACAGTATAAGAGTCAAGTAGGTCAGACTAGCAGATTCAACAGTGTCCTCATCATAGCTACCTCACTAAATCAAATAATCACTTATGTTTGGGAAATTTCTAACTTATAGTATTAATGACAGTTTGCATTTATCATTATAATTTTACCAGTCTTTGTAGTTTGGTTATACTTTTGTGATATTTTTATATTAGGTTCTCTCAAAAAATAAACCAACCAATCACATTATAGTTTAAATAAGTTTTTGAGAGAGTAAAGTTTTAAGAATTCTAAAGTTATTTTAGGCAATTTTTGTTCTTTACTTTGAAATATAATCATATTGTGATGTTGCATGGTTGATCTTATGCTACTTTAAACACAAAGACACAGCTTATAGTTAAAAAGTTCACAAGAACTATTTGACTAATACTGTTTATTTTAGAACTATAAATAATAGAAAAATTCTAATGAATGTCTTAGTAACTAATACTGAGAATTAAAAGTGAGACAGCTCAGTTCATATGTGATTCTATAACAGAACACACAGTAAAAGAGGAATAATAGTGTAAAAATTGTGACATTATTTTCTCTGAAGAATTATAGTATCTTAGCATTATATACTGATATGCCTTACATAGTCAAACTGTTTATTTTAATTAAAATTATTATGCTTATAAATGAAATTCTATAATTCTGTGGAATTTCAACCTACATAATATTCTATTTAAAGGCAACTTAGCAACACTTTGCTCTCAAGTTTTCTGGTTTTAAAACTCTTGAATAATTTAATCAATGATCATGAGCTCCTTTTGAGTCACCAACTCTCCTGGAGGCCTGGTGGCCATTTCCTGACTTTATGGGGATGAGGTGGCATGCAATCTTACTCATCTCATTGAACCAATACCAAAAACACTTTAAACCAGAATCTACTTCTTGTTTTATAGTCGAAATTATTAGTAATTCCAGGTTTAGTTGAGGGGTTCACAGTCTTAAAGTAGAAAGAACTAAGTTTTATTCATATAACTGCTGGTAAAATTGAGAGATGATTGGATATATAAGCTTAATCATGAAATCATGAGATCTTTGTTGTTTTTATTTCATTTTGAAAGCTATAGACTTGCTCCTCAGTATCCATTCCCAGCTTCCCTTGAAGACTGTATTTCTGTGGTAAAGTTCGTTCTCCAGGATAAAATCCTTGCAGAATATGGAGTAGATCCCTCTCGCATCTGCATTTCAGGAGACAGTTCTGGGGGTAATATGGTAGCATCAGTGATTCAGCAGGTATGTTGTCTGTACTATATATGATTAAAACCAGCACAATTTGGTCCTAACACAAAAGAAGTGCCTTAGTTGTTATGAATATGTATACTATAATCTATAAATGTAAATGACCAAAAAAGTTTATTCTTTTTGCATGATTTTGGCTTTAGATGTAGCTTCAATTAAGTAATAAAGGCATGTTAAATAAGGATTTTATAGTTTTACTGTGTGTGTGAGTGTGTGTGTGTGTGTGTGTGTGTGTGTGTGTGTGTGTATGTAATTAGTGGGCATGCATTGAATCTAAGGGTGTATGTTTGCTAGAGAGATGATCTATCATAGAACTGTATAACTATCTCCTTTTACACTCTTCTACAATTGGTCTCTTGTTAAGCATTCTAGACTGAACTTGAATTTTTTCTGCAACACAGTCATGCCTTACACTTGCAATCTCCCCACATCAACACCCAAGTATTTGGACTAGAGCCTACCTAATCATATTAATTAAAAATATATTAATGGCTATCAACTTTATTTAGTATGTTTTACAGTTATTTTTTAATGATAATTGTAAAAAAAATCTGTGTGATTTTAGTATCACTGTACTTGGAGTGTATTGATTACTTTCTCACCTCTCTGACTAGAATACCTGATAAGAAGCAGCTAAAGAAAATTAGTTATATGGGCTTATGGCTTGACAAGGGACAGTACATCATCATATCAGAAAAGCCATCTCAATGGAAGGAGTTTATCTCCGTCAAGCAGGAGAGTGAGGCTCTTTGCTTACATTTCTTAAGGATACACAGCAAGTCATAATGTGAGGCAATGGAGAAATGGTGCTCAGTGACTTACTCCTATCTCACACAGCCTGCTTTCTTATACCATCCAGGATTACCTTCCCAGAGATGAAATCTCAGAACATCAAACGCCTATTTAAAAAATAATGCACAGTCTCACTCACAGGACTATCTTTGAGACACTTTTTTGTTCCATGACAAAACAAAATAAAACAAACACCAGCTAGAACAATTGTGTTCTTGTCAGCTTGACACACAAACATTATTAACTATAACATTTCCTTTCTTATTTGTTTTTAATATCTCATATTGATATCATTATATCAATATTAGACACATTCTAAATTTAAAAGACACACAATCTTTACAAATTTAAAGACTTTGCTGATCAGTCACTCTAAAATTTCAAAGTCAGTTACTATGGGCTCCCATAAAATAATAAATTAAGTACTTTCATATTCCTAAAAAAGAAACAGAGCATTGTCTCAATGATAAGAAAGCAAAACAAAAGTCCAGCATAGTAAAACTTGGTGTCTGACACTGGAGGTCACTATATATGCTTCAAAGGGCTTGCTGCAGCATTTTAGCCATTCCTAAGAAGCTCAGGTTGGCCTAACTCCACAGATGCCACTGTTTTTGTTGGTAATAACATGGTACTGATGACTCCAAAATCTGTGATTTCCACTGTAACTGAATTAACACTCACTCAGAGCCTCTAATCTGCTCTCTTCAGGGACTCTGCCTCCACCATGTGGTGCCAAGATACAATCTCATTCCATGACCCCTTCAATCCCAGGGCTTCTACTTCTACTAAGGCTTCACAGTCATCTTCAGCCACTCTAGGCTCTCACAGTGCCTGCCAAACCTTGGTTTCTCCTCATGGCCCCTTCATTTCTTTAGATATCAGTACCACATGGGAAACTATTTATTACCAAGTTAAGCTTCCAGCACACGGTACAACCTTGGACCCTCTGGACTACAACTTTTATGTTCTGACCCTGATGAAAAACTTCCCAGAATATGTGGACTCAGTGGTGCCACTCTCTTCTTAATTACAGTTGATTCTACAGCCCAAGAAACCAGTATTGATTGATCCAGGAAACCAAAATTTCACTTTAATGATTTAAAGTTCAAAAATGTCACATGATGGTCCTAATAGAGTCTGAGATATTTTCAAATGTCTAGAGAAATGCTACTTACTGGCTTGATCTTGACTTACTCAGATTACTTTATTATAGATCTAGAACAACTAGGCCAGTAGCTTTATTAACCACATGGAATGAGTCCTCCCATATCAATTATTAGTTAAGGAAATGCCCCACTGGCTTGCCACAGATTAATTTTGCAGAGGCATTTTCCAAATAGCTATCACTTCTCAGTTGCTCAGAGTTGACAAAACAGCATTCATTAAGTACAGTTGGTGCTGCCCGTACATTCTTGAATGTTTAGCCTTATAGTAGAGTGTAGACAATCCATCAGAAGCCATCCTTAAAGAAAACATACTCCCCTTTCTCAGTAGCCATCACTGCCAATAGTTCTTTAGAGAGGGCTGAGACTTTATGAAGTCAAACACTTAATGATGTATGATCGCTGAGACATATTATTTGCTAAGTGAGTTTAAACATATTTGCTAACACTAGAAACCTAACCACGTATGTTCTTCAATTTCACAGGAAGTACATAACCATATTTTTGATGATCTTGTACTTTACATAGATAAAGGCAACATCACTTTCTGTTTTGTTTTCATTTTTTACTTAACCTTTTCTCTTTTATGAGTGTTTTTGCCCATGTGTATGTCTTGTACACCATGTACATGCTACGCTCACAAAGATGGCACGGCGCTTCACAGAAACTGGAGCTCCTGATAATGTTGAGCCATCATGTCGGTGTTGGGACTCAAATGCAGGTTCTCCAGCCTGGCAACATGTCTGTTGTTTTCAGCAAATTATGATACTTTTACTGAGAAAGAACAAAAAGGAGATATAACAATTAGTTCCTCTAAAAAAGTGATATTTTAATAGTATTTGCTAATTAGTTTTGCAGAATATTTTTCTTTTTTCATTCATAATTATATGGGTTGACCAAAGATACTGAGCTCTATATGAGCTAAGGCTTTAGAACACTCCTGATTTCATCAGACAATTTTTTTCCATAGTCTGGTCTGTTGCATTTCCAAAATTACTAAGATATTCAAGTGTGACCATATGGTTTTTGATGGTCTTTAGTAGTTTTTAGAACTAAAGTTTATAATTCACATTTCTAAAATTATGCATTGTATTTACCAATATAATTCTTATTTTAGAGGCCAGGAACTCAAGGCTTGATAGGACTGGGTATGCAGCACAATAAATAACATTTGTGTGTTATAATGCTAGAAGCTGAACTAACACATGACAGGCTCTAAACTTATTCTATTGACCACTAGCTAATCTCTTTTTCAATATTTTCCCTCTTGATAATTAAATATTGACCATGGGTATCACTATTTTTTAATGTAAGACAGCTTTGTATACTGCTTCAGGAACTCAAAATGTGAGATTCTTTTGAGAAGTAAAGGATGACAAGGTGAGCCCACAAAATTGGAGATGAATCATTAGAACAACACATGATGATTTTCAGCATCTCAAAGGGTCACTGTTATGGCAATTATTGATAGCCACCATTTCTGCTTTCTCTGGAATTGCAGACCACAGTTGTCATGTAGCTGGTGAACCAAACTCAGGTTCAAATGCTTGGTAAAGCAAGTACTTTAACCACCAATACATGCCCCCACAGCAGCTATTTACACACCATTGAAAGTACTATATCTTACATGTAGAATCACCAGTGTCTGTGACTTGTGCTCAGATATGTATTTTGTTATGAGCAGAGGAGTGGAACACAGCACAGATTATGTCACTAGTATAACTATTACACTACTGCTCTACATGAAGGATGTCCGCATTCCATCAACATCTTTCAGCTTACTGCTGAGAAAGAAAGAATAGCTTAGAAAAAAAGACTCATGGTTGTCCTCATTTTCTTGTCGTTTTTATTTGCGTTATAAATGGCTAAGTTAGGGAGGTCACATAAGGAAGAAAGGATGTTATGAGGTTCACTTGTTACTATTTCTTTTATATTATTATGAATAAAGTCTCAATATTTATCCATGTATCCCCTTGTTCAGACTCCTTTCTCCCTCCTGCCCCTCCCAGTCATTCTCTCTTCTCCCCATCTCCTTATCTCCTCCCCAGTAAAGGCAGGAGGTCCCAAGGTCCCAAGGTAGCTTAGTTCAGCATCTACTCCAGGTAGTTCCACTTTCCTCACCCCAACATCAAGACTAGGTCAGAAGTTCCTCTGGAGGGAGTGGGCTCCAAGGTGCTTCAGATCCCAAGCAGTTTAGTTGTTGTAGCTTGCAGCTTGGGTGTGCTTTGCTTTTTGTTTAAAGTTCACAAATGAGTGAATACATCCCCTGCTTATCTTTCTGGGTTTGTGATATCTAGCTCAGGAGGATATTCTCCAAATCCATCCATTTGCTTGCAAATTTTAGGATATCATTTTTCCTTACTGCTGAGTAGTACTCCATTGTGTAGATGTGCCATTGTTTGTTAATCCATTCTTCAGTTGAGGGGCATCTAGGTTGTTTCCAGGTTCTTGCTATTACAAATAATGCTGCTATGAACATAGTTGAGCTAATGCCTTTGAAGTGCGAATGTGCATCTTTAGGGTGTATGCCCAGTAGTGGTATTGCTGGATCCTTGGGGATATTGAGTCCCAGTTTTCTGAGAAACCGCCATACTACATTTCAGAGTGGTTGAACAAGCTTACACTCCCACCAACAATGGAGGAGTTTTCCCCTTGCTCCACATCCTCTCCAGCATAGGCTGTCTGTCGTCTGTGTCTTCAATATTAGCCATTCTGACAGATATAAGGTGATTTCTCAAGGTTGTTTTGATTTGCATTTCTCTGATGGCTAAAGATGTTGAGCACTTTTTCAAGTGCCTTTCAGCCATTTGTAGCTCTTCTGCTGAGAATTCTCTTTTTAGTTCTGAACCCCATTTTTTGGTTGGGTTATTCAAGGTTTTGGGCTCCAGTTTCTTGAGTTCTCTATTTCTTATTTGAAGAAATTTCCAGTTTTAGTAGAAGCTCAGGCTGTTACATCTTCAGGAACATTATGGTTTCTCTCTCTCTCTCTCTCTCTCTCTCTCTCTCTCTCTCTCTCTCTCTCTCGGTTTTTTTTGCATTTCAGACCTATAGCATAGGCTCAGAATTCTGATGGATCCAAAAAGCTTTGGGAATAAAGTAAAAATAAAACAGAATTAAATATGCTATGTGAAGAACATAGCTTTTGTGAACTTTACATGTCAACATATATGAAACACAAGTAAGCTCTTCTACTGATCTGCATAATCCACTGATTTATTAAGTTCAGTTGCATGGACATAGATAAAAGAGAAATTAAGAATTTGAAATGACAGTAGTTGAGTTTTCACGCAACCATAAGATCCTTCTGGAAAAACTTTCTACAAGCCCTTGACTGCTCATGTTACGGAAAATAATCTCTAATGTACCATCTGTAAACAAAAAAGTTATAGCACTATTCTAAACTGTGTAATTGAAAACTAATATAAAATGTTGAAGATCAAAGATGCGAAAGAGATCATAAATTTGAAACAGAGAAAGGAGAGTTATAAGGGATAATTTGGAAGGGGTAAAAGGAAGAAAGAAATGGTATAATTATTATGTGAATTAAAAATTAAAGGATGAATTAAAATGAGTTACTTCCCTGAGGAAGAATATTAGGATTCCTTTATATGAACCTTTGAGTTGACTCCTTTCATCTGTCCTAATTGTAATTCTTTGTGACTTTCAAAATAAGAAGACTTATTGTTTAATGTGACATAGTTGTTTGTATCCTGGATTAAGAACGAAGTATTACCTAAACAGTTTTGTCCACATAACAAGGGTAGAATTATGAGTTATTGTGTTGCATTTCTCTTTTGATCATTGCAAACTAGTTGTTTTTAAAGAAATAGTATTCTCAAGTTAATAACTCATTTTCCTTTTAGTCAGTTTGTATATAGGGAGAGAAATGTGTGCCTGTAGATGCTTATTTTTCAGATGTTAACCATCCATTCTGGGTGGTGTTTTCATGTGGCTTAGTAACTGCCTTTTCCTTCCCTGAATACTTGACTTTCCGTGGTAAATTTGTTTGGCACTAGGATAGCTACATTTAACTTACTAACATTTCCTGTATTAATCACAAGACACACTTGTCAAATAGCTGCTACTTCTTTTCAATTATTGTTTTTCTGATTGCAATGATAGCTTCTGTTATATTGTTAAAGTATGCAAAGCTGAAAAAAGATGTTAGTTGATTCATTCTTGCATGCATTGCCTGTCAAGACCAAGAATGGGCACTGAATCTCCTGGCTGGGGTTATGACAGTTGTGAGATGTCAAATGGGTGCTGGAAATAGAAACTGGAAGGGCAGTGATGTCAACTGAGCTGTTTCTCCAGCTCCAATTCTCCATACTTGTAAGTCATAGTATTTCATGCAGTTTTTAATGTTATGTGGAGATTGAATATTGGGGCATGGGAATTGAGGAATATTAATTGTTCTGTGAGTTTAACACCCATCTTGCTTGGGTGTTAACATGCACAGACATATAAGTACATGCTTATATATAAAATTAAAAATGTACCAGAATACCTGTAGTAATTGTTGCCAGACTGACAACTCTATGATTGTGGCCCGTATAGAATCATTGGACTTTATATATTCCAGAAAACTGAAGAAGGTTAAATTTGACTTAATAAGATAGGTAAGAACATTGGATTCTAGTTTAGCAGACAATATAGGGGTATATGTATGTCTGTGAGGATTAAAATATTTGAGACAAAATGTGTTATTAAGTTACACATCAGCAGAGATGAAAGTTAATGGTATATTCCAGATTAATCTCTAAACCCCTTGTTTCCTTCCATTTCTCTATGTTAGCTCACAAATTATTCTGTTTTAGTGATAGCATGCTAAGCTCTGAATTCATACTGCCTACCAGCATGCCCTCTCTTTGGGGCCTGTCATTCTATTTACCCTGCTTTATCATCAGCTACACTAGGAGGCATGAGGAATATCTGCTCAGCCATGACCCAACTGCTTCTCCAATTCTTTAGGGTGTCTACTAAAATTTATTAAGGTGCCTTCATGAAAAGTATAGAAATAATCCAAGCAATTTATGACACAGTGATTACTCTATACCTCTTTTCATGAGCTGACTGTTCTAGCTAAGGAGACAGAGGCTAGCCATCCAATTGCAGCAGTTTTTCTTCCAAAGTTCTGGTGCAAGAGCAATGGGAGAGAGCATCTCCCTGTCCATACAAAATTTAGCAGCAGACATTGACTCTGGGTTAAGAGTGACTTTCTTTCCCCAAAGCATGGACATGACCTTACAAAAGGTTGGGAAATGTGAAAGGTTAGAAAACACAGCAGTTTGCAAAGATGTCCCCCATCTGGATCCCTTTGAATGGGTCAGAGCCTATTATCCTTCTGGCTTGTCAATGGATAAGACTTTTGCTATCACTGCTCCTGCCACTGTGCTGAAAAGTGCAAGCAGTGAAAAGTTTTCCATTATTGTCTCTCTTGTAGAAAGGGCCCTTAATTGAAGGTCCTATTCATGAGAGCTTCTGTGGGATTTGGCATATGTTACTCTGAAACTGTTTTAGTATACTAGGAGCCACTATTTGGGGGCTTATTATAACAAAGGACAGTGGTTTTAGGAAGTAATTTGAAGTAAGGTCATATATCCTCATATCTTTACAGCTTTAGCATGATGGACATTTGAAGAAGTAACTCTGTGACTTGGGGTAGCATTAGAGATGCCTGTAATTCCCAACACTCCCTACTTTGGCTCTTTATGGTAATCCATCAATACACTGGTATTTGTTTCTTTTCATTAAAGTTTGTGGAGTTTGAAGCAGTACTGAGAAAGCTACTATTCTCCCTTTTATTCCTTAATGTGTGATATAATTTAATTGCTTTTTTTCTTCTTTGTGTCTGTGTGCATGCATGTTCACATGAGTATGCATGTATGTTTGTCCCTGCATGTACATATGTGTGTGTGAAAGCATGTGGAAATCAGCAGTATGCTCATTTCCTTTTCGTATTTGCTTTTTTGTTTGTTTCTGAGATAGGGTATCATTATGTAACATTTGTGGTCCTGGAGCTTGCTACGTAAACTAGTTTGGCCTTGAAAGTTATATATTTTTTTAACATACATACTTCCACTGATCCTGGAGCTCACTAGGATCATCAAGTAGGTTAAATGGCCAATGAGCTCAGGAGATTTCTATTTATTCACTCTAGCACTGGGGGCTAGGCTGCCTCTATGTACAGGTCTGATATTGGGTTGCATTCCCTAGGCTTGTTTTGGGAAAGATTTTACAAACTGAATCATCTCACCAGGCTCTGATTTTGCTGCAGTATAATCTCTTCCTGTCTCAAGCACCACCATCAGGTATCAACTCAGCTGGATACCATGGTTGTTCATATATGGAAGATCCAGTTATTATTTGGTTCAACGTCAGTTTGCTGTTGTATTTACTGCTGTTTATTCTCTTAGCTTTCTGAGACACTGCATTTTATTGAGAAAATTATCAGCCTAAAGCTACTGGGAAGGACTGAGTGTCAGATACAATTTTTTAAGGAAATTTTTCTTCATTTTCCTCCTGTACTTGCATGACTTTATACCTATGGTATGTTATGCATTTTGAAGTTATTCACAAATTTTTTCTTATGCTGTACTGTTGAGATTTCAACTAGTCCTGTCATCTTATAAATTAGCTTCTTTGATTAGGGCATGAGCTTGATCTAAATAGATCTTGAACTTCCTTGGGGAAGGCTACAGGTGCAGACAGTTGTGAACATGTCACTGAAGTAGAAGCCCATGTGCTGCCTAAGTCATGACCCTTCTGAGCCCACTGTAGGCTCTCTCCTGCACTGGGCATGACTAGAACATGAAAGAAAATAGTCTTTTTATGGCCGCAAATTCAGGACATTTCCAATTTCTGATAAAGGCAGATTATACATAAAATGGTCCAGTATTTTCTTTTGCTCTTCTAATTTTTGTAAGTTAGTCTTTGTGTTTTCTGTCATGTTATACTAGTAGCTAAAGGTGATACATATGATAGGATTATTTTTAATAAATGATTATGCTTCATTTGAATGGGGTTTTGATATGTTGTTTTACTGTATTCATTGTTTCTGCTATTTTAGATTACTATAGGTCAACAATTGAGATAAACAAGCTGGTCACGATGATACATGCCTATGTTCAGACCTCATGGGAGGCTGTACAGGTGGGCAATATGTTCTGGATAAATAAGCATAACTTGTCCCTGAAAGCTAAAACTCTTTTTAAAATAGCCATTTTTTAAAAAAATGTCATTTTTAATAGAACTTTCCAGCTCAAGGTCCTCTTTGGTTGACAAGTATGAAGTAGGTGAAATGACATTCTCATTTTTCAAACAATGAGTAAATGTTATAAAAGTAATCACTGGATAGTTTTTCTGTTTCATAAATTTATTTACCTCAGGATATTAAAACATAATTACCCAATCCATTTTATTGAAAGCTATTGACTCACTAGCACTTATTATGCATTTTATTTACAGCTACAGAATGATCCAGAATACAAAAACAAAATCAAGGCACAAGTCTTGTTATACCCTGGACTACAGACAATTGATACCTTGACACCATCTTATCAAAAGTATGAACATGGTCCCTTCTTGTCAAGGAATGTAGCCATTAAGATGGCATCCCTATATGTAACAGATGATGAACAATTACGAAAAGCAATACTGAGAAATGAACATATCCCTGAAGAATCAAGACACTTATTCAAGTTTGTTAACTGGAGTGAGTTTCTTCCTGAGAAGTATAAAAAGAACCATGTTTACACTGAACCTATTCTTGGAAAACTGAATGCTTCCTGTCCTGCACTTATGGATAATAGAGTATCTCCTTTGCTAGTCAGTGATGCTGAATTACAGAGATTGCCATTAACCTACATCATCACATGTGAACATGACATCCTAAGAGATGATGGACTTATGTATGTCACTCGACTCAGAAATGTGGGAGTTCCTGTCATACATGACCACATAAAGGATGGAATCCATGCAGCCCTATCATTTACCACGGCACCATTTTATTTACATTTAGGTTTGAGATTAAGATATATGTATGTAAATTGGTTAGAAGAAAATCTATAAATCAATGGTAAATGTAGATAACTAGTTACTTAGCAATATTCTCTAAAGTTTATAGTTTAAAATTAAAGAGATAAACCTAATTTTAAGGTAGAATAAATATGGTTGGTTGGGTATATTTAGGAATATACTTAACTTTGCTAATTTTCAATAAAATAAAGTGGAGACATTTACTTTGCTGTCATCTTTAATACCACAAGTGGAGATACTCTCTGAGAATTCAAGTCTAGCAGTTCAGTACTAAAATATGAGTTGAGTTGTATTCAAAAGGTCATGGCAGATGTTGAAAAGGAGATGAGGTGAGGAGAAAGTTCAGGGTTGAAACAGTGTATAGTGTATATATTTGCATAGATTGTATAGTGTAATGACATTTGTACAGAATGATCATTACACTGTATTTCAGCTAGGAGTTTTAACTGTGTGCTGTTCATATAAATGAATAAATTGCCTCAGCATAAATTAGATCAGTTTTTGTTTTTATTCATTGTATACAAAGTCTATTTACTGCCTACTACTTGCAAATAAAACTTTTCTGTGTATTGGGGAACAAGATTAACATTTTCACCACAAACTGTCCTGAAACTTAAATATTTGAACCTTATTTAAACTTTAGTAAGATCAAGCCATATGTAGAAATCTTTCTTGGACTGCCAGTCCCCAATTTAGGACATGGAGTCTTATTATTATTCATGGGTGCTTGACTTTGTCTTATACTTGTCCCACTAGCTCTTATAACTTAGTTTACCCTGTTTTCCTTAATCTGTGTTTTGCCTCAGGGCATTTTAACCTTTCTTAAATTCTGTATGTCCTGCTTTCCTGCTTTCTCTGTGTTTGTTTGGTTGGAGGCTGCCTGTCTGGCTGGCCTTGGGCATCTCTCTCTGTTTCTTGCCCATTCTGTCTGGAGCCTAGATTCTCCCTCCTACTTATTTTTTCTGCCCACCATCCCACTTAACCTTCTACTGCCTGGCTATGTGCTTTCAGCATTTTCTTAGACTAATCAAGTGTCTTAGGCAAACAAGATGAAACAAAACCAATATATCTTTACATAATTAAACAAATGCAGCATAAACAAATGTAACACATGCTTTCACAGTTAAAGTAATATTTCATAATAGATATGAACCTCCTCATTGACTACCTGATATCAAGTAGTTAACCCTGGAATCACATACACGCAAGTAGCACTAAATGAAATTAGCCAGTTCTCTCTCTCTCTCTTTGTGTGTGTGTGTGTGTGTGTGTGTGTGTGTGTGTGTGTGTGTGTGTGTGTAATTTGAGAGGGAATAAGAGAAGTGCATGGACTGGATGTGGGAGAGAAATTAGAGCTTGAAAATTATGTGATTATACCTTATATTTTAAATTTTAAAACTTCATTTTTAGTCAATGATTTCTAATTCAAGATAATACTAGCTAGTTATATATGGCTGTTGGAATTATTCATACTATTGCTTTCATATTTTGAAATGAATCATTACATGGAAACTGCATGCCTGATCTTGGAAGCTATCTGAGCTGGTGCTACACAGTCCTACTTGCTTCTGTTATTACAGGAACTGAACCTCAGACAGTGCCAACAACTGTATAAATACCTGCATTTCCATTGGAAGGCATTAAAATCATTGTCAAATTTTCTGATGTGTTGGCATTGCTGCTGTTTTCACAGGGTTGAATTCACCTGTTTTGTGGTTTTGCTTAAAGCTGAACAAGCTTTGGAAAATTATGTTTGTCTGTGAATTCAGTTGATAAGCAGCCCTTATCTTCATTTCTCTTATTAATTTTTTTCTGTAGTTTGACATATTTGCTCATCTTAACAATAACCTGATCATTTATCTCTCTGACCTTATCATATGAGATTCTTCCCTAAAATTTGAACATTATTTTATTATAGGCATTATTATAGGCATACCAGAATACCTTGAATCATATGTTCTTTGTCTTTATTTGACTTATGATAACCATGAATATAAGCACCTATAACAATTATTGTTATGAAATTTATAAAAACAAAGGGGGTCACTAATAAAATTACTGTAAACCAAAACTCACAATTTTTTATATAATTTGCTGTGCTACACATAAAATATTTTTCAAATTTTATTTACAAAGTCATTTTTGATAATCACATAGAACAATTCTTCATGGATGAAGTATATTGAGATTTACAAATATCCCCAAATAAAATAATAGCACATAAGTTATGAACAAGAGTAAGCCAGAACTATTTTACCATGAAACTAGAAGGGGAACTCAAGTCTCAGGCTCTAGCTGAGTATCTATTGACAACAGACCGCTACTGGGATGAATAGTTTTTATTGTAAGTCCTTGGTAGCTTAACTATGCTTTAGTGGATGGTCCTACACATGTGCATTTAAGAAAAAACTGGGCCCAATGGGTTGTTAAAAAGAAAATAAAACAGACATAAAATTGCATCAGGGCTTGGGGTATGTATCTGGAGGAGTTAGAGGAGAATCTAGGGAGTTAGAATTGGATGGGCTAGTGTGATCAAAATGGATTATGAAATTCTCAAGAAATTAATAAAATTATTATTCTTAAAAGCATTAATATTTAAAACTATTATGACAAAATTCATGTCATAGTAATGAATTTTATTAATTCATTAACCTGTGAATATTTTCACTTCATTAAAAAAGTTTGTTTCAAGTTCTCTCACTTTCTTGTTAATATATGGCTGTCTCTCCATAGTTGTTTCTATCTGCTCAGGAGGAAGCATCTATGGTGTCAGTTAACAAGACACTGACCGTATTTGTCTTTGTTTCTGGAATACCTCAATCAGAATTATTTTGTTCTAGTTCCATATATGTGACTTCAATTTTGTGATGTTACTCTTTTTAATGAATGAATAATTTTCTTTTTTTATTTTTTATTATGAAAAAAATCATATTTTTATCCACGTATATCCTTGTTCAAGCTCCCTTCCTCCTCCCACGCCTTCCAGTCACTCTCTCTTCTCCACATCTCTTTATCTCCCCCCCAGCAATGGCAGGAGGTCTCAAGGTCCCAATATGGCTTAGTTCAGCATGTACTCCTGACAGATCTATTTTCCTCTCCCCAACATTAAGACTGGGTCAGAAGTTCCTCTGGAGGTGCTGGTCCAAGGTGTTTCAGATCCCAAGCTGTTCAGTGTTTGTAGTTTGCATCTTGGACATGCTTTGCTTTTTTCTGTTTTTGTTTAGAGTCCACTAATGAGTGAGTACATCCCCTGTTTATCTTTATGGGTTTGTGATACCTCGCTCAGGAGGATATTCTCCAAATCCATCCATTTGCCTGCAAATTTTAGGATATCATTTTTTTCTTACTGTTGAGTAGTACTTGTATAAATGAACCACATTTTCTTCATGTAGTCTTCTATTGATGGAAATGTAGGACTCACTCTTAAGTGGATAACAGATGTAAATTAGTGGATATGAATGTTGCAGTTCATAGACCAGAAAGCCTAGGTAACAAGGAGAGTTCAAGTGGGGACATTAGGATCTCCTGGAAAGGGAAATAGAAGAGATTTTGTGAATGGACTGTGTATGTCTGATTTTGCGAATTTGCTTAATCTCTCTTTACCTTTTAGTAAATTTGGAAAGGAGTTTGCCTATCTTGTGAATTTTCTCAAAAAACCACTTTGCTGTTTCACTGGTTATATGTATTGTTCTCTTGTTTGTTTTATTGATTTCAGCCCTCAGTTTGAGTATTTCCTATTATTTTGGCTGTGTATGCATCTTTTTGTTCTAGAGCTTTCAGGTGTGCTATTAAATTGCTAGTATGAGATTTCTCCAAATTCTTTGTGCAAGCCCTTAGTGGCATGTACTTTCCTCTTTGCACTACTTTCATTGTGTCCCGTAAATTGGGTATGTTGTGCATTCATTTTCGTTGAATTCTAGGAAATCATTAATTTCTTTCTTATTTCTTCCTTGTCCCATTAATGCAATTTAAAGTTTCCATGAGTTTGTAGACTTCCCTTGATTTCTTTAAGGAATTCTTAATTTCTTATTTTCATCGGAAAGTCATCGTTTGCAATTTTTTTTCAGTAAAAGTAAACTATCATCATGATAAAAAAAATTGTTAAGGTTATATTATTGTGCTTCAGCTGCATTGGAGTGTTCAGGTCTTGCTGTCACAGAATGTCTGGATTCTGTTGATACCATGCTGCCTTTTCTGTTATTGATTATTTTCTTACACCAGTATTTAGGCATCTGGATTTGGGACAGTTATAGGTCTAGATGTTCATTCCTGTTTGTCTTTTTTGATGTGTGTTTTGTTCTTCTGTTTTCTGCTTCCTCTCTGGTGTTTGGGCCTAAGTAACCATGGGTTCTTGTGACTGATGAGTCTTCAGATACAGTAGGATGTCTCTGTTGGAATTTGTGGTGTGTGTGTGGCAGGGCACTTTGGGTCCAGTGTGGCTTCCAATAAAAATGAAGGCTTCCAATAAAATTGTAGACCAGAATATGGGGACAGGAGAGGAAGTGCTACTATGATGGTGTGAGCTGCACTGTGTCTATAGAGTCTGATAGCTTTGAGAGGAAGACCTGGTCACAGAGAGGGTGATAAGTTAGGAGGGGTTGGGAAGCTGAGTGGGTTTTGAGGAACAGAATTCAGGAGGTGGTGGCAGTTCAGCTGGGAGATGGGTCTCCCACCATCTAGTCCACTGGTGAGGACAGAGCAGTTAAAATTCACCAAAATTGGAGGCAGAGCCCAGCAGTGGTGGCAGTGTTTGCATGGGAGGGGAGGGCCAAAGAATGTGCCCTGGGGTTTAGGAACTGGAGATTGGGGCAGTCCAGCAGGAGATGAGCCACTCATCTATTCTTCCAACTGGTGTGGGCTTTACCTGGACCTCTGGAGTCTGCATAGATGTGGGGAAGAGTTGGCTGCAGAGAATGGGGAATAAAGGTGGAGATAAAGCGAGTGGGGGTGGGCGATGCAGAGTGGAACTTGGGGAAGCAGGATCCTGGGAGTGGTTGTAGTCTATAGCAGGCTAGTCTTTCGCCTACTTGCTAACTGGTCTAATATTTATTTACCTATTTTACATTCTGACCACAGTTTCCCCTCCCTCCTCTCCTTCCAGGCTTTCCACTCTGCCACCAGCCCCCATCTGCTATACCTTATCCCCGCACCAGGAAGCCTGTTTGTTTTTAAAGAGAGAGTGGGGTGGGGCTTGGGGAGGATCTGAGAGAACCCTGAGGAGGCAAAACCAAATCACAATATATTGGATTTTTTTTTCAGTAATAAAAGAAAAAAAAAAGTGTTCATTATGTCTAGTAGTTAGGGAGATGAAAATAAAAATTGTGAGGCAATGTTGTATTATTTCTTATTAGCTAATGATAATATTGACAAATTTTTAAAACTGAAATTTCATTAGGAACAAAAACTGCTAATAAAATAGTTTATTACTAGCAAAATATTAAAAAGGAATTTTCTCTCTAAAATGATGTCATGAAACATCCTATCATTAAGATAAAAGTAAAGGTGAGCATCTCTCAGGGGCAGAGTTAAGCTTTGCCATGAATCTGCGATACTTTGACACTTCCAATTCCCAGGACTGAGTATCTACTGATTTCTCAGTTTCTTTTCCACACAGACCATATAGACTCTGACAGTCTAAACAAATACAACAAATCCACTTTCACATTTATTTTATTGCCCTAGAAACTGTCAACCAGATCACGGCTATTTCATAATGAAATTGATAGTAATTTCATAACAAATTGTGTTTGGTTAGTGGCTCTGATGCAATTCATGGCAAGAGAGATCACAGGAGAACAGGTCTATCATGGCTCAAAGTATTCTAAAAGCTAGTATACGGCAGTTGGCCACATTGTGTGTACTGTTATGAAATAGAGACAGCTGAATGAATGCTAAGGTTCATCACTCTCCTTTTTTATTCTGTATAATTTATTCAGTCCAGGTCCCAGCACATGGGATGGTGTCACCCACATTTAGGGTATGACTTTTTTTTTTTTAAATTAAGCCAGAAATAACACCACCAATACACTTAGATGTGGATCTCTAGGTATTTTCAACTCCAGTCATCTTTGCCATGACGAAGGATCATCATTTTTGGTGCTAATATGGCAGTTGAATAATGGGTTTATAAAACTATGTTTGAATTATTCTATTTCACAGTAACACTCAAGTCTATACTGTTTCATTGTTGATAAACTTTCCTCATCAAAGAAATGAGGCAGGTTAGTGAATCAAAATCTCAGTGTATGTGATGACAGTGATAATCTTTTCAAAATGCTGTACAGGGATCTATTAAATTTCTATGACATAAAAACAAAAGTTAAATGCAATTGTATATAAATAATGAAAAAACCTGATTAATACCATAATATAAATATTAAGTCAAACAAATACATTTATGGCAGATAATTTTAAGATTGAATTAGTTTTTTGACTTGCCAGAGGTGAGAAGATTGCCAAAATTTAGAGAATGTAAAAGTTCAACTGTTAATGTCACCATTGACAACTAAACTATGTGGGACCTCATCATCTTCACAGCATCTCACTGGAATTTCCTTTAGTGTAGAAGGGAATATTTTCTTTGAGGCTACAGATTTACTTTACAGAATAGTGAGCACTGTTAGAAAAGGAACACCGATGACCCCAACAGCAGAAGACTTATAGTCCCTTAATCATATTTTTATTTTGCTAACATTTTTCTTCCACTTCTTTCTGTGTTAAGATCTGGTTCTCTTAGCATTGCTTGTAGCTTCTTTTAAATTAAAGTATGGGTAATGCTGTAGCTATACTTAGAAACAACAGTTTCTTGGTCTTAAGAGAAACCCTAAAGTGAGTTCAATCCCTTTTCTTGGAGCTATCTGTATTTCAGTGAATTATAACCTTGAACTATCTTTATCAGTCCACTAGATTTTCCATGGCAAGAGGTAAGAAGCTTATTGTCTTTTTGCCATTTGGAGCTTGTCACTATGAAACCCAGTCCTTTAATTCATATTAATGGCCATCACTGGAAGTATTAGAAATATGAGTTTTAGAAATTATTCCATAACAAGCTAAATATCTAATTAGTAGTAATTAGTAGAGTTGTTAGCTAATTTTAGATGGTGTCATACATAATAAGCCCAGCATCAGTCACATGGTGACTTTCTACAAAAATTTGGTTGACAGCAGCTTGGGCTGCTTTGAACATACCTGGCAATATATTTGCAAACCAGCAAATAAGCCTGACTACAAATCCTCAGTTTCCTAGCACAGACGGTTGACTTAAAAAAGGCACAATGAGATGAATTAGAAGTAAAGTAACTGTAAGAAGGAATGAAACAGAAAAAAGTCTTGGAAGAAAATAGAATCAGGTTCTTCACAAACAGTCTTTATTATTATTATTATTATTAACAAAGAAGTCACACTTTCTTACCTTGTATATCCTTCCCCCTCCCACCACATCAGGTCATTCTTTCTTCTCCACAAATCCCCATCCCCTCCCTGGGCAGGCAGCAGGCAGTCCCAACGTCCCTCCCCCCCCAACCCAATATTGCTTAGTTCAGTCTCCATTCCTGGTAGACCCAGTTTTCTCCCCCCTCCCTCAAGAGTGAGTCAGGTGTTCCTCTAGGGGGAGTGGGATCCAAGGAGTCAGTCCAGGCTGTTTCTGATCCCAAGCTGTTCAGTGGCTGCTTCACAAACATTCTGAGAATATTATTGAATAAATGCTCAGAGCCTATCACAATATAATTTTGTGCTATTTTGATTTGGGGGGAACTGCTAAGTTCTCAAAAACAATACTTTGTGAGCCAAATGATTCAGTGATAAAGATGCTCCTGAGTTCAATCCCAGAAACTCATATAAAGGGAGAAAGAGAAGAGAAGCCTAAATCATCAAAGTTGTCCTTAGTCCACATGAGTCTTGTTGGTATGACACAAATGAACATATAAAAATGCATATAAATAATAAGAAAAATAAAATAATATTTTAAATTAAAAATCAGGCAAAGAAACAAAATATCACTCTTTTTGCTTATGTAAAATACTGCCCCCCACCAGGGTTTAGGATAAACTTTAAAACAATTTTAGAACTTTTACAGTTCTATTCTTTTAGTCTTGATTTGTTTTATATATATATGTATATGCAAGTGTGTATATATACATATATAATATGGAATCAATTTTGTCTTTTTAAGTGTGTGGACAGAGAGTTTTTCCAATTTCATTGCTGCTCTATTTACAATATAAAAGAAATAAAAGTAGCCTAGATGTTGTATTAACTGGTAAATGAAAAAACGGAATGTGCCACATGTACACAAATAAATATTAGTATTACAGTGTATGAAATACTCTTGAGGGAGGGGGGAAAGAACTGGATTTGGCCAGAAGTGGAGACTGAACCAAGCATTATTGGGTCAGTGGGACCATAGGACTGTCTGCTCCCTGCCCAGGGAGGGGATGGGGAGTTGCAGAGAAAAAAAATGACCAGATGTGTTGGGAGGGGGAAGAGACCTTGAATAAGGATATACAGGGATGGAAAAAAAAATTCAGAGGGAAAGATGAACACAAAGAAAATATAGGTGTAGCAATCTTATTTATATTTCCACCCTTGATAAGCCATGCTTATCATTCTTATCCTCTGTATAGTTATTGTTAACTCTTCCACATTTTAAATTCTTTTTACTGTGTTTTTTTTGATAAATACAAAATAAAGAAGGAAAAAAAAAAGAAATACTTAAATCCACAGATAATTGATCCAGAAATAATGATCCTGAATGAAGTAACCAAAACCAATAAACACAACCTCTGTATATTCTCTCTCACATGTGCATGTTGTCTCCAGAATTTAGATAAATGTGTTTAAACTGGTTTACAAACAGAAGTCAGAAAACTAGTAGGTCCATGGGAATATTTAAAAAAAAAAGACAGGTGGTGTAGATGGTAAGAGAAAAAGAAAATAGGAAGGATTTTTGAAGTAAAGGATGGAAGGGAGGAGAAGGAGAGAGTATGAGAAGAAATAACTAAAAAAAATCCTTTAAAAAGTCTTTTAGAAGTGTATCTTAGATTCTTGCTAGAATATATACGTGTACTAAAAAGAACTAAATGGAGTTGTTATGTATCAGAGCAACAATTTCTCTTTTATTAAAGAAAAGGCTCAGTGCCAGGTAAGGTATACTATGGTGATTCATTGTATATTTAATAAAAATAGTCTGAAATATCAGAGGACAGAATCATCCACAGTCAAGCCATGAAGGTCAGGAAGTGGTGACTCTTGCCTTTAATTCCATTACTCAAACCACAGAGATACATCTGGACCTCAGTGAATTCAAGACCTAACAACCCCGCAGTGGTAGCCACACCTTTAATCCTATCTCTAGGAAAGTTGAGCCAGGAAGTAAAATAGTTAAATGTGGAAAAATATAAGGCAAAAGGCAGAAGTTCAACAGTGTGTGTAGATATACATGGATGGTTCAATATACATACACCAATAAATGTTGTAACATAAGTCAATTCAAGAAATTATATGATTACCTTGATAGGTGTGGAAAAAGCTTTTGACAAAGCAATACTACTCACAATAATTTTATTCATATGAGAAGGAAGGCATTTTAACATAATAAAATGTATATGTGCTAGAATTTTATTTAGCATCATTTGAATAAAAAGGGCAAGTTGTGCATTTTTTTTATTTCATTTGGTACAATGTTATTTTATTTTTGCTAGAGCAATAAGACAAAATAAGCAAATGAAAAGGTTGTAAATAGCATTGAGAAGTCAATCTTCCTTTTTTTGTATGTAACATAATTGTATAGTAAGCCTAATGCTCTATCAGAGGATACTGAGTATTGGTAAGAATGTCACAGAAGCAATGGGAACTCAACTTTGAGATACCACCTAACACCTGTTAGATTGGCTAAGATAAAAGGTACAGATGACAGCTTATGCTGGAGAGGATGCAGAGCAAGGGGAACACTCCTCCATTGTTGGTGGGAGTGTAAGCTTGTTCAGCCACTTTGGAATACAATATGGAGATTTCTCAGAAAATTGAGAATCAATCTCCCCAAGGACCCAGCAATACCACTTCTGGGTATATACCCTGAAGAGGCACATTCACACTCCAAAGGTATTAGCTCAACTATGTTCATAGCAGCATTATTTGTAATAGCAAGAACCTGGAAACAACCTAGATGTCCCTCAACTGAAGAATGGATTAACAAACTGTGGTACATCT